>JAHKKF010378297.1:0-16070 GCA_019740295.1 Labeo calbasu | reverse complement strand
CTGCTCACTGCAGAGGCAATGGGTGGAGCTTGATGTCCAGCTCCCCCTCGTTGGACGTAATGGGTGGAGGTACACACTTCAGCCACACCCTAACCCTACCCATAAACCAGGGATCTCCAACTCTGCTCCTGGAGAGTGACTGTCCTGCAGACTTCGGTTTCAACCCTGCTGTTTTTAATTATTAAGTGGCCCTGAACACCTTGATTACCTGATTCTGGTGTTTGATTGGGGTTGAAGCTGAAATCTGCCGGATTGTAGCACTCCAGGAGCAGGGTTGGAGACCCTTGCCATATCCTGATCGCTAAACATAACTCCACCTATTAGGTCCACAGAGGTGGAGCTGAACTAGATCAAACTCCACCCATTACGTCCAGAGAAGGGGAGCTGAGTGTTATTTGGCTCTGGAGTGAGCACTACTTGCATTTGATGGCCAGTTTTGGCACCTTATGGACCATTTAGTTGGTGGTTACAAAATTTACATCCAATATGTCCGCAAACCCTAGTTTACACATAAAAACCCAAGTATACTTAGGGCTTTAGGCTACGATTGTTGCTTGTCAGTCTGTACGATATACACTGTAGTAGTGAACAGTTTGGTCCTGCTGCCCGCTCAGCAGTACTGGATGCGATTTGTTGGAGACTAAAAAGTAGTTTTTAACAGCAGATGGCACTGTGTGCTTTAGAAACAGCCATAATCCGCTTGTGTCCAGTTCCTTACACACAAAAAAAAAGTTCAAAAAGGTTGAAGCGATTACAGTAGTGTTCACAGTGGGCTGTGTTTACATTTATCTTGAGTCATAAAAGCATAAAAGCCTAGGTGCAAGTACATTTAACCACTTAAATTACTCAGCCAAATGCACAAGCACTCTTCTTCATGAGCATTTAAGTGTGCACCATCTGCTGTTAAAAAAACTAAGCTCAGAATCAATTCCAGAGAGAACTGTGATGTATTCAGAAAATCAAATCGAAGCGATTTATCGCCACACCCTTATTAAAAAGGCTATTACTCAGTGTATGTCAACATGTTACATTAGGCGAAATTGTAACGTGTGCGGTTGAAAACTAGTCTAGAGTGCCATCTGCTGTTAAAAACTAAGCTTAGAATCGATTCCAAAGAGAATCACCATGCACTCGGAAAAAATTATATTGAATCGGTTTATCGTCACACCCCTACTGAAAAGGCTATTAGTCAGAATATGTTAGCGTTACATTAAGCTAAATTGTAACGTGTGCAGTTAAAAACTAGTATAGAGCGCCATCTGCTGTTTAAAACTAAGTTCATAATCGAATCCAGAGGAAATCGTGATGTATTCGGAAAATCGAATCAAAATGATTTATCGTCGCACCCCTACTAAAAAGGCAATTAGCCAGCGTGTCAACATGTTACATTAAGCAAAATTGTAACGTGTGTGGTTAACTAGTCAAGTGCCATCTGCTGTTAAAAACTAAGCTCAGAATCGATTCTGGAGAAAATCGTAATGCATTCGGAAAATCAAATTGAATCGTTTTTTTGTCACACCCTTAGTAAAAAGGGTGTAAGTCAGCATATGTCAAAATGTTACATTATGCGAAAATGTAACAAGTCTAGAGCGCCATCTGCTGTTAAAAACTAAACTCAGAATCGATTCCAGAGACAATCACAATGCACTCTGAAAAGTTAAATTTAATCAGTTTATTGTCACACCCCTAGTAAAAAGGGTATAAGTCAGCATATGTCAAAATGTTACATTATGCGAAACTGTAACAAGTCTAGAGCACCATCTGCTGTTAAAAACTAAGCTCAGAATCGATTCCAGAGAGAATCGCAATGCACTCGGACCATAAGTTGAATCGGTTTATCGTCACACCCCTACTAAAAAGGCTATTAGTCAGCATATGTCAACCTTACATTAAGCGAAATTGTAACGTGTGCAGTTAAAAGCTAGTATAGAGCACCATCTGCTATTTAAAACTAAGCTCATAATCGATTCCAGAGAGAATCGTGATGTATTTGGAAAATCGAATCGAAGCGATTTATCGTCGCACCCTTACTAAGAAGGCAATCAGCCTCGTTTTTGTTCAGGTAATTTGGTATCATTTCGTTGCATTGGTTGGCGTGATGAAATATTGCCCCCCTATGTTCAGGACGAGGTAGCAGAAAGAGATTTTTGGAGCTCTAGGGTTGTAGGAATAGTCAGGCATGATTGGTATTTCACTAGCTTGATTACATTGTGCCTAATTATAAATGTGTTCACGATGACTCCAAAAAATGTTGTGCATATTGCACGATTGTTTGTAAGCAAATATAAGCAAGGTCTAGGTCATTTCCGATGGCTTACAGGGCTAACTGGGTTAAACTTACGGCAGCTTTGTGTGATGGGCATTCGTCTTGAGCATGCACAGGAACCCAGCTAACCATAGTGTTGTGCGTCCCGTTCACCCGTGCACTCCTGTTCGAGATATTGTGCAATTATAAAAACATTGAATGTACTGATTCATAGATATAAATGTACCATTTAAAGTTATTAAACTAAAGTGACAGCTACGCTCATTTCATTTAACAGTATTGGGCATCAGTATTAAAACATGAGCAGATATTTTAGACATTTTAACGAAGAAATTCGTTCCGCTTTTGTTTTTTATACAAGGCCCAATCGCTTTCATAACTTCAGCTGTTGGTCAACAGTGCATGTTGTGCTTACACAATAATTATTAATATTGTCTGAAGTGCGGCTGGTGAGCTTTTTACATTTGAGATGTATCTTCATTTCATGTACTTCTGCAAAAAGACTTCTAGAAGTCCAGACTAGATATCTATTGCTTTGCTATTAGTTCCTATGTAATAAAGAATTAATGTTTTATTGTGGAAACCCTTTGTTTGTAATTATTTAAGGGCAGGGAGTACAATAGAAATTGTAGGTTAAAACAAGTAAACCTCTTTTCAAAGACTATATATAGAGTTTATTTTGAATTGTCCCACATTTGGGACAGTTAAAAAAGAACAGAAAATGGGTTTACAGGGTTTACAGTGCAGTGGTGCAAGTGTATCTCCAGAAATGTGAAGACACTAATTGTGTCTATACTTTTTAAACAGCTTTTTTAAAACCCAGAAACAGTCCTATAGAAATTTAATGGGAAAAGACAAAAACAAGAGTTAAGAGTTTTGACAAGTTTTATTATGATAAATGAAAGCAGTCTTTGCGCAATAAATTGTTAATTGTTCACAGAACACACTGTTGTAGCGTAGCAGCAAGCACCATAAGAATAGGTTTACGTAACATGGCATTATGAATAAAATAAAAAAGAAAAAAAATATTATATAAAACTCTTATTTTCCTTCAAAAGATGAATGCTTTTTGTTTTGCACTTTGTGAAACAAATCAGCATTTGTGAATACAGAAACTTTGTTCATAATGATGAAAAATTACATCACTAAATCGGACATCCTTCATGTGAGATATAATACTCAGATGACTATTAATGCATCTGTACCATTCATAAATTCTTCATTCCTCTTTCACTTAACTATACATGCTTGAACCTCCTGAAATGTGCGTCTAATTCTACTTCTTCTACCAAAGCTTTTAACCTTAAAACATGTATAACATACCAACATGAAACTATTCTTATGTTTTCACCATGTAAATGTAATGCGGTCTTCAAAATATCCTTTTGCTCCGCAGAACTAAGCGACTGTTAAAATGGTAGACAAAACTTCAGGCACATCAGCGCTGATTTGGAGAGTTTACGCAAGGCTCCTTTGTCTGGGCTTGATTCTGGGGTACAGCTGTAGAAGAAAAACAAATATGAGCAATCTGTGGTAAAAAACAATGTGCGAGGAAAAAAAAAAAAGAAGAAAGTTCCTCACCCCGAGGAGGTTGCGAGGTATGTAGCCCTCGTTGTCGGCACATCTCGCCCACCACCACTCTGTTTCTTCACTGTCCTCTCTTCGTAGGACGGTCAGGCAGTCTCCTTCCTTAAAGGACAGCTCATCTGGGCTCTCAGCATCGTAGTCCCACAGGGCATAAACAACGCCCCTGTTCATGATGCCCATCTTCTCCTGCACACCTGTGAGAAAAAACACCTCAACGATATAGATTTATTGTGGTACCAGTTAAGCTACAAGAATTCGCCTTTCTTAAAAGGAGGACTGGTTTCTCACCATAGAGAAACTGCGAGCACTGGGCGTAACCTTCTTCCATCTCCTCGCACTTGTCAGCCGCCGTCTGCATATCGCTATAGGTTGTGGCGTATACGGCAGCTCCCGATTCCACCAGGAACTTACATACTTGGACATTATTACAAGAAGCAGCACAGTGCAAAGGAGTCCTAACGAAAGAACGAGCTTTTTCAGTTTTAGGGACAACTAAGGACAGAATTTTACTGGGTTTGCATAACGTTTTTCGCTCACCATCCATCGCTGTCTGCGGCATTCACGTTTACGCCAAACTGCACCAGGAACTTTACGATTTCCGTGTGTCCTGCACACACAGCGTTGTGCAGAGCAGTGATGCCCTCATCATTGGGCAAACTGGGGTCTTCCACCTGGATATGGCAAACAAACATATACTTAAAATGCTAACTAGCTATACCTTTGTGTCTAGTTATGTTATTGACTAGTGGGCCAAGTATGTAAGTGATCTTGGCCTATCCTTTACCTCATATATGATCCTCTGGACGAGGTCATACTCGCCCTCTAATGACGAGTCCAAGAGAAGGGCCAGAGGGTTAAAGCGTACACGCATCCCATGGTTGATGCGCTCCGAGCCCGTCTTGCGCAGGTTTGTTCTTTTGCCCTGAGAAAAAGAGAGGATGGATGAAAAGATGTTTAGTTATATACTAGAAGGACATTCTGTGCATAATTGATGCGTATCTTGTGGTAAAGTACTTGGATATGAAGTACAAATACTAGGTGTTAGCCTGACGTGAACTGTTCTTTCATTCCGCATATTAAAAGCCCATTGAGGGTCACTGGTTGCCACTTCTGCTCCATTTAAATGTTTAATGAGATCTGCGCGGAGTGCTCAGAATCTTAGTGTGGCTAGTTGCTAAGCAACAGCCCAGAATGGATGGTTTGATCGGAATCTCTACTGACCTGACTTGTCTTTACCCTTTTTCTCTGTCTCTCCCTCTTTATCTGTGGCCATACTTATATAGGCTAAAAGGCTAGAGTGCTTGAGTTTTCTATGAAGACAAGGACTCAAACGTCCCCCTTATCCCTTGAGGTCTTCTTCTGAGTCTGCACTTCAGATACGGAATCCCGCATAGCTTGCTGATTCATTAATTGATAAATGGGACACCTAATGCCAGTGGTCTCCACACTCCGTCCTGGAGGGCCTGTGTCCTGGAGTTTACCTTCAACCCTAATTAAACACACCTGAACCAACTAATCAAGGTCTTACTAGGCATGCTAGAAACTTCCAGGCAGGTGTGTTGTGACAAGTTGGAGCTAAACTCTGCAGGACACCGGCCCTCCAAGACAGTGTTTGGAGACTCCTGCCTTATGGTTTCACAGATTAAAGGGCAAGAGACCGTAGGGCAGGGGTGTCCAAACTCAGTCCTGGAGGGCCAGTGTCCTGCAGAGTTTAGCTCCAACCCAAATTAAACACACCTGAACCAGCTAATCAAGGTCTTACTAGGCATACTTAAAACTTCTAGGCAGGTGTGCTAAGGCAACTCAGAGCTAAACTTGGAAGGACACCGGCCCTCCAGGACAGTGTCTGGAGACCTCTGCTCTATGGTCTCACAGATTTCAAGGCCAAGAGACCATAGGGCAGGAGAGCAGAGTTTAGCTCCAACCCCAATTAAAAACACCTGAACCAGCTAGTCAAGCTCTTACTAGGCATACTTGAAACTTCTAGGCAGGTGTTTGCCTGGAAGTTTCTAGTGAGTCTGAAGACCTTGATCACTTTGGTTCAGATGTGTTTAATTAGGGTTGGAGCTAAACTCTGCAGAACAGTGGCCCTCCAGGACAGAGTCTGGACACCTCTGTCGTAGAGTGTCCTAATTGTCAATATATGAATAAACAAGCATCCCCTTTTATGGCCATGGTACACCCTCTATGCACCCTGTTGTCCACATCAGGTATACCATTTTGGATGCCATCCGTGACTCCCTACAAAATATTGTCAGGCTCTTTTGTCCAGAGAGTTTGACTGTAATGGACTGCTCAGTGATGAGTCAGTACCTGACTATGCTTAAATGCTTGCACACCTTAGCACAGCAAAAAAGACTTTTAATTTCAACCCCATCCATCAAGAACCCTGCTGCTGGGGTACTCCCATCAGTACACATTTTAAATGTCTACGTTATCTGGCTCACCCATTTCAGGTGTCTTGGAGGCTCTACTATCGAATTGATGAGTTGATTTAAGTGTATCTGATTAGAAAAATAGCAAAAATGCTAGAGGTTGCAAAGCTGCTCTAAGGCTGGTTTACGAGAAAGTCAGTTTCATCAACTTGAAGCCTTTTTTGGTAAGTTTTTTTCTGCAAGTTGTTTGTTTATACCTATAGGCAGGAGTTTCCAAACCTGTTCCTGAAGGGCCACTGTCCTGCAGAGTTGACACTTGACCCAAAGTGATCAAGGTCTTCAGATTCACTAGAAACTTCTAGGCAAATGTGTTGGAGCTGGTTAAAGCTAAACTATGCAAGATACTGGCCCTTCATGAGCAGGATTGGACACCCCTGCTTTTAAGGCAGTGTTCCTCAAATCATTGTTCCTGTTTGATTGGATTTAGAGCTAAACTCTGCAGGAAAGTGGACCTCAAGGGCCAGATTCGAGGATCCCTGCTTTTAGTAGTAGTATTGAAAGAAGACGGAAAGTAGTAGTACCTACCGGTGGTAGGATGACCTGTCCTGTGACCTCTGGAGCTTTCATATTGACGCTGTCCTCGCCTGGTCCTTCCTGTTCTGTCATGCTGGGATATGGAGGTGGAGGATAAGGTGGGTACTCCTCAACATAAGGCTCTGGAGCTGCTGGGCCATAAGCTTCCTGTTCTTCCTTCAGTGGTGGTTCCTTCAATCCAGAGCTAGAAGTGGTGCTGTCATCCAGGATAGGCGATCGAGGGGGAAGTGGTGGAGGTGTCAACTCCTCCTCCTCTTTCACACACTCGGGTATCGCAGTATCACGGTGTCCCTCCTGGGGTCTAGTGCTCTCGTCTGTTACCGGCCTACATCCATCCTCGCCTTCTGTCTGAAAGAAGGTAGCTGGGGTTATAGTCTCCATAGCTGCCAATGTGGTCTTCTGGTAGAGGAGCTTCTGGATGTTGGGTCCACCAGGCCCCTCAGATTCTGTTATAGAACCACGCTTTTTAAGAGGCCTTGGCGCATGGTGCAGTCTCTTCCTCAGGGCCTCCAAATCGGCATCGCTCTGGAGCCGATGGGAATTTGAGAGGAATGGGAGAAGTTTGGTTGGGCTGAGAGGCCGGGGAACACGTTCTCCCTCCTGGCCCTCGACAGAGGAGGATGCAGGGGCTGTATTGCTGCCCTGGTCCACTTGGTCACCATCTAAACCTCCAGTTTTCTCAAGATGACTGCTGTCCTGGATAAAAGACTGCTGGCCCCCATTGGATGGGATGACTGGTTTACCATATACTGTGAGAGGGAAGGAGTAAGGATCAGGTACTTCATAAAAACATCTATATAATAAGTGATGTCAATTGCAGTTTATATTACGCAACCTCTAAAATAAGAACATAATGTGCACTACCAAGCTAAAATTTACCCATTCCAAGGGTACTGAGCAGGGGTGCCCAAACTCTGTCCTTGAGGGCTGATGTCCTGCAGAGTTTAGCTTCAACTTGCCTCAACACACCTGCTGGGAAGTTTCTAGTATGCCTAGTAAGATTTTGATTAGCCATTTAAGGTCTGTCTAATTGGGGTTGGAGCTGAACTCTGCAGGACACCAGCCCTCCAGGACCGAGTACAGGCACCCCTGGTATTGAGTATATTTAGTGATAACAATGCATTATATTTTATGACTATATCCTCTACTTTTTTTTGTCTGTGTCTGAGCCACAAAGTGTTCCGTTGTAGAAAGAGCAATTTGCCTATGTGCTCTGAGTTTTGAAGATATGCAAACCAAAGCTGGAACCAAATTATGTAACAAAGGAATGATCCTTTCCTTATCTCTTTGTGATAAGTGAGGATCAACATGAGCCCTGCTCACTCTGGAGGGTAGAGCACTACTTTCATTCTCATATGTGCAATTTTGGTACACACTACGAACTCACATATGGCACTGATGTTTTATCTTGAAGGATTACTTTAAAAATAAAGGTCTATAGCTGATAAGATTCTTATGGCAAATAAAACTTTCATGCCAAATTTAAACTGATTCCAACTTGTTCCATCTCTCCATCTGGTGTTTGCTAAAAAAAAGTGAATAAACATCAACACTAGTGTGACGACAGTGTCGTTTAAGGGCACAAAAATGCAATTTGGAATTCTCCCAATATCTAGGTGAAATCTGGTCAAAACAAGTCAGACTTTCTGTTGTAATAATTAAGCAGCTTGAATTAAATACTTCATCCGACTCCGAGGCTATAATAAATCCTCTGTTCTTAATTTGTCTCTGCCCTGAAGAACTTTCAAATGAGCTAACAAATTTCAGATTGTTCAGACGCAATGTTCGGATTAAGGCTAAGAAATAAACATGCTTATTTTAAGCTAAAAAATCCTGTTATTAGACATTCAGTCATTACACAACTATATGGAACACCTAAGCTTTTACAAAGAAATGAGACATGTTTTCCGCTTTTAAATCTCAGACAATATTCTGACAACAAAACAAGGGGAACTGTTGTTTTGGGGTAAACCATTCTTTAATACTAGGTTAAATTAGTTAATGTCTTCTTCAAAGTTAGTTCTTTGCTCATTTGTGGATTTGGCAGCATGTCCAGTGCGACATAACATCTTGTGAAATAGATACCTATCAAATTCCATCACCTCTAAATTTGTTTGGGTGTCTAGTGAAGTGGCCGTACTCACATCGAGGCTGTGAACGGGTCAGCGTACTTTGTCCTTGATAACCCTTGCCAAGAGTGCTGTGTTGGGTGTACATGGAGTAGATGGAGCTCGCTGCCACCATCTGAGGTTTGTGAAGGGTAGTGGGGGTGGAGGTCTCTTTCCCTGCCAAAGTATCCGACGTGAAAGGACGTACTGTTGCGGCAGGTAAGGTGTCCGGTTTAGGGGGCAGAGGTAGGGGTAAGGTGTTGTTGTGGGATGGAAGGGGCATTGGGGGTTTCTGATTGGCTGGTCTAGCTTTGCCAGGGAAGGTGCCCGTGCTGTACGGAGGTTTACTGAAGGTGGACTGGCCTGGTAGAGCAGGTTTGGGCTTGCTGGGAACAGGAGGAGGAACCTTGCCAAAGGGTCTACCTGCAGACTATGATTAAACAGTCATTAGTGTTTATTTACTACATAATATCTGTGCATTAGCATTGACTTATTGCCAAGTTCTGAAAACGGTTAACGTCAAGCACTCGGTGCAGTACCTGGGTGTCCCTCAAGAGGTCCTCACTACTCTGGTTCTTGCGTAAGGGCAATGGTGGAGGTTTCAAATCTGCCTCAGAATCTGAAACAGATATTCAAACAAATCAGCATGTCATAGATTAATCATCACTTTTGAAGTTTAAGAGATCAATCTCTCACGCCTGGTTCACACCTGAACCAGCTAATTAAGATCATCAGGAACAGTTAATAATTACAGACAGGTGTGTTGGAGCAGGGTTGGAACTGAACTCTGCATGTAGGTAGATTTTCAGAAACAGGACTGGGCACCCCTGATATTTGTATTTTGTTTAAAAGGTGATGCCTATAGTGGATGTTAAATTATTTTTGCTAATCCCAGTTTAATGGAGTCACATTTTCAAGTAAGCCATCCGTGGCTGACTTTCCTGAAGAGTGTAAACACTGTGGCTCTATCAAAACATTGCTTTGTTAGTTTAAGAGGTCTGACACGTCAACTTCTGGCTCAACTAATTGCATGAGTCTGAATGTGTTCTCTTTAAAGGTTGGGGAGAGGTGTAACGTACCTTTCTCCTGGGATCCGTGGCTGGTCATGCGGGGAAGGGTGGAGGAGTGGCCGTGGGTGTTGCTGTTAGTTTCTGTGTTGGAAAACAGATCTGACACCTTGGAGATCTTACTCGTCAAGAAACCAATACCTGGCAGAATTAGGAAAAGATGAATCAGGGGTTACTTGGTGGTAAATATTGTAGATTTAGGGTTTGTACAGATACAGTAAAAGGTCTTTCAAGGACTTTTCTGATTGTCAAGGACATTTAGAGATCTCACTTATGCCTTCAATGTCAAATTCTAAAAAAATACATAAAAATGAATAAAAAATAAATAAAAATGTACTAATAAAATAGCAAAAATAAAGTAAAGCACATGCAACGTATTACTACCATTATTAGTAGTAATACAAAGTATACTACACTTTTACTATAGTAAAACCACCAAAAACCATTTGTATCCGTGTATACTTTCTTTCTTTTTTTCTTTGTTTTGTTTTTATATCTGTACTGTCTTAATGGTATGATGTTTTCTATTGTTTAAGAAAAAAAAAATCAGATAAAAAGATTTGCGAAATTGCTCCAAAATCCTGATCTGAATCAAATGATTCCTGATCCGCGCTGTGAAGTTCCGAAGTTCTGGTTCTAAAGCAAAAGATTTGCAAACCTGCTCCAAAGTTCTGATCTAAATCAAATGATTCACAATCCACGTTCTAAGTCCTGATCTGATTAATATATTTCGAACCATCATTTCAGATCAAGACTCGGAGTGCGTATCGCGATTCATTTGACTTAGATCGGGACTTCAATTTGATCATTTGATTTGAATCATTAAATTTACGAAATGATTCACAAACCTGTTCCGATCTAAATCAGATGATTCATAATACACGATTTGAAATCCCGATCTGAAAAAAATGGTTCGTGATACGTGATTTGAAGTCCCGATCTAAATCAAATGATTCTGATATGCAATTTGAAGTTTCAATATAAATAAAATGATTTGCGATACACAATTTGAAGTCCCGATATAAATCAAATGATTTGTGTTACGCAAAGTTCCGATATAAATCAAATGATTCATGATACGTGATTTAAGGTCCTTATCTGAAACTAATGATTCGCGGTACGCAAAGTTCCAATATTAATAAAATGATTCACGATACGTGATCTGATTGGAGTGCTTCGAAACAGTGAACCATTTTGCTACACAATGGTTTAACTGATTCAGAGTTTCGAAAAGCTCAAATTTCACCCATCACTACGTGCTTTTTGAAATCGTTACAAGTGATGTTGAAATTCGAAAATGAATGGCTCTCTTAATTTGATCTGGTTTTTGCTAGTGATTCGCTTGAAATGCACAATTGAAGTCACAAGTTTGAACCAATCAGAGCTGTTCCAGCATAAATTAATTTATTTGGTTCATTTTCACATCTTCAAACATGTTTACACAATACTGTCAGTACTACTACTTGCTTAGCTCGCTAGTTTTCTGACATTAACTGAAATAAGCAGAAAAGGTAAGATTTTTTATTTGCGTGACTTCTGTGTGAAAAGATATGTGCTTATTCACAAAATTAAACATTTATTTAGATACACTGTCTTTTAATAATTCAAGCAATTTTTCAAGCACCTCTTCAGGAATATTGCTATTTTCACAGATTTTCCAGGCCTTAAATTTCAAAACGTCAAATTCAAGTACTTCAAGCACCTTGTATGAACCCTGATATACACATACCTGTGGTCGGTTTAGGGAGAGGTTTGGGAAGGGTGGCTGTGCCGTCGGGATAAGCAGGCTTCACTAGAATCTCCTGCCTTGGAGGAACTGGAGGAGCTGGGGTGGTCTGGATGTACGGCCCAACGGCGGCAACTCTGGAAGGGCCGGTAGGCTGAGAGCTCTGCCCTTCAGTTGGCTGCTGGAAGTTGAAGAGAATCAAAGAATTTCTGTGCGTCACAAAATAAATCTGTGTCTAAAAAGCACAAGAAGTGTAAACGTTATAAAGCTGCTCACAGGCAAGTTCTCTTTCTGCTGGAGAGCAGCTTTTTTCTTCCAGAGCCTCTCTCTGAGTTCAGCCACTCTTTTGTCCATGGCCGCCATTTCTAAGTTCCTCTTGTTTAGATTCTCTCGCTGCTGCTGGAGTTTGGCACTTTGCTCCTGGTTCAATTTATTCCTCAGCTGCAGAAAAGAGAAAATGTCAGAACAAAAGAGGGACTGTTGAATTTTTTTGTGCGAGACTGTGGCTTTTCAATTCTTAGAGGATTAGTTTACTTCCAGAATAAAAATTTCCTGATAATTTACCCCGCCATCCAAGATGTTCATGTCTTTATTTCTTCAAAAGAAAAGAAATTAAGGTTTTTGAGGAAAACATTCCAGGATTTTTCTCTAATTGTGGACTTCAGTGGGGATCAGAGGGTTGAAGGTCCAGACTGGAGTTTCACTTAGGGCTGGGCGATAAATTGATAACTATAATTACTACGCGATATAAACGATAACAAGAGTTCGATATAATGTTTATGCGGTAAAGGCGGAACAAAGAGCGCTAGTTAAAGCGTGCCACTCGGACCGTTTATCCGCTCGGATCAAAGTTCAAATGGCGACACGGCGCGAACTTACTAGAGTAGATGAGTTCATTCACTGATGAGTCTCGGTCACTAAACAGCGCCAGTGTGAAGCGCTTGAATTCAGTGAAGAACACAAATGACTCGGTTTAAAGCCAGATGAAACAGCGATGACAAACAGGAGAAACACGGTATGCAATGATACAGCGAGAAGGCTTTTTAATCTACAAATCACCATCTTTTACCAGATTTACTGTAGTAGCACTAACTACACAGTGGTATCGTGTCAGAAATGTGGGTATATTTGTGTCAAATTTTATTATATTAAACATTTTATTATGTAGACATGTTTTAAATGTGTTTAAGGAGGAGTAATGGAATATAATTACAGTATTTTTTGTGATTAAACTATAGCATTTATGCATTTATACTAAATTTATTTAGACGACGGTTTTCATACAAATACCTAGGAATCATATTACATTTTTACTATGGTATTGAGGTGCTATATTTGTGGTTTTAACTTATTATCATGATCTATGTGAAAAAAAAAACTTAAACAGTCAGAATAAGAAGAAGAAGAAGAAGAAGAAGAAGAAGAAGAAGAAGAAAAATCACCATATAAAAATGAGGTTGCTACAATTTTTACAGATATTACTGATTTTGATAATGAACATAAATCTACATCTGCGTCCAAACTCGTGCTACTACTAAATGTGTATTTCTAAGAGACAAAAAATATATATTATTATTAATATTATCAGGTAACACAAACCTGTTTCTTGATTTGAAACAATATTACTCATTAAAACATGCAGAACTAAGAAATTACTTTCTTCTATTAAGATATTTATTTTGTTAAGGAAAAATGACTGGAAAAAGTGTGCCAAATTAAAAAAACGTGAAATGTTTGTCATGTTCTGAACATTAAGAATATTTTAAAGCCATATTTAACCATCTGGTTTTTACTACTTTCACATTATAGCAAAAATCTGCCTTTAAACTTTAAAAAAAAAAATACAATTTTTTTGTGATAATTATCAATATCGACTGATTTGAAAAAAAAAAAAATCGTGATAATTTTTGCCCATATTGCCCAGCCCTAGTTTTAATGCAGCTTCAAAGGGATCCCAGTCAAGGAATAAGTCTCTTATCTAGTGAAACGATCGTCATTTTAAAAAAAAAAATAATAAAAATACACTTTTTAACCACAAATAGCTCTGCAATGCACATTCACAACCTTACACAAATACGTAATCACATTGGAAAGGTCAAGCGCGGTTACTGTGTACTCTAATTCAAAAAGGTAGGCTAAGACGAAAAACTTGTCCGACATTGTTGTTTTACCTTTTTTTTTTGTAAAGGACGTTTGACTTACTTTGCATGTTCGCTTTGTAACCACTGGGTCGGTACTTCCGCCTACGCCACATGTGACCTTTTCAACGTGATTACATAAGGCGTGAAGTCCAGTGCATGAGCATCTGTGGTTAAAAAGTATATAAATGTTTAATTTTTTTTAGAAAATGACCGATCGTTTTGCTAGATAAGACCGTTATACCTCAACTGGGATCGTTTAGAGCCCTTTAAAGCTGCGTTAAAACTGCAATTTGCACCTTCAACCCACTGTCCACCATTATAGTCCACTATATGGAGAAAAATCCTGGAACGTTTTCGTCAAAAACCTTAATTTCTATTCGGCTGAAGAAGACACAAACATCTTGGATGACACAAGGGGTGAGTAAATTATCAAGACATTTTTGTCCTGGAATTGAACTAATCTTTTAACTTTTGTTTCTGAATAAAAAAAAAAACCCAATGTATTCCTACTAGATTTTTCTTAAATAAATTTCACTTGTATGTGTGACTAACAGGATTGTGCTACAGAAAGCTGTAGACCAACGTAAAAAAACTACCTGAAGTTCTTTATACAGTCGCTCTAGTTCTCCACTTGAGCTCGGTCCAGCCTCATGTGGGACGTCCATTTTGCCGCCACGTAACATGTCCAGTTGTCGACTCAACTCCTCCACTCTGCTGACGGCCACCACCAGCTCCCGCTGCTTCTGCTGGAAAAGACCATTCATCTGCTCGATCTCCTCCACTACAGAGGAAAAGAAAAATGAGGTGTATCACCCACTTGTTAATTAACTTCTCATTCCCATAAGCAAGATCGTTTGTTGTTGTCTCTGTTGATTAATTTAGCCGCTAATGACATTTTTCTAATACAGAAACAGTAGAAAAAACTTTTTCATTAGTGGGCAAATGATCCACAACAAATTAAGTCTTCGTAAATGAATCTGGGAAAGTCTTCAAACATTTTTAACCATAAAATATGGCTAAATGTCTAACTTTCAAATTATAAACCTCAACACATATTATAATTAAAGTACATCTGGATTATTTAGTAGAAAACCTAATTAGCTAACTTGGAAAAGTTATGCAAAATAACATTCATAATAATAAAATATATAACTTATCTGTAATATATACAGTACTAACGATATTAAAATATATATCTATAACATCTTTTTAGTAAATTTGATTTGAAGGTTTAGTTTAATTGCACAAAACAAAATAGCAAAATAGTTTTAATTTTATGAAAATTTAAATAAATAGAAACACAGTTCCCCTCATCTAGCAAACAAATGGGTCGCAACACTATTTGCTGCCACTAGTAGAGCAGAAATAACAAACTTCACCTTGAACCAGTATCCTTCAAAGAAGGTCGACGTTATAGCGTTTTCAGCGTTTCTAACCTACTTTCCCTCATGAGTTCACAGGTTCTGACCTAGTTTACTATTACTGATGCGTTTCTGTTCCACTTGTCCTTTTAGAGCTCGAACCCTGCGCAGTTTGGCCTCCTGGTTCTCTGCGTTCTCCCGTAGCAGTCGCAGTTTCTCCTGCTCGGACGCCTGCTGCTGTTGCTGCCGCTGGTCCTGCAGCTTCAGGAACCGCAGTCGCTGTTCCTGTGAGGGAGTGTCGGGTTCACAATCTCACCAAAACTCATTTTCAGACATCATTACATTTCAGAACTACTCTATGTGCCTGCTGTTTTCATTCACGTTGATAATGGACAAAACGATAATGGTTTTGATATGGAGAACATGATATATAAATATGATGATAATGCTATCTCTATATCGCTACATGACACTATGCAGTTGTTTTATTCAAATGACCTGAACGCAAAACGTTGTGTGCAAGCAATAACACCATTTCATGGGTGATTTAGTATGAAACCTCAAATTTATAGAGACTCACCCTCAAGTCATCCTAGGAGTATATGACTTTCTTCTTTCAGGCGAATACAATTGGAGTTATATTAAAAAAATGTCCTGGCTCTTCCAAGCTTTTTAATGGCAACTCAGGAGTGTTAAAAGAGAAATCCACTTCCAGAACAACAATTTACATATAATGTACTCACCCCCTTGTCATCCAAGATGTTCATGTCTTTCTTTCTGTAGTCGTAAAGAAATTGTGTTTTTTGAGGAAAATATTTCAGCATTTTTCTCCATATAATGGACTG
>JAHKKF010378260.1:0-11886 GCA_019740295.1 Labeo calbasu | reverse complement strand
AACTTTATTTAACAATTTCTTCTTATGAGAGTACCACAACACATACGTGTCAAACTTTTCACTGTCATGAGCTGATACAAATGGGATTGCTAACAGAGCACTTCCTCCATTTATTATAAACCTGTCTTAATTAAAAGTAATACTAAAAAACATAGACGTCAGCTGCCTGTGTAGGCAGTAGACAGCAAGACGGCTCAGAGCGAGAGAAATTGAAAAAAGAAGAAAATAAGGGAAACATCTCACAATGTAGAGCTGAGGAAAAAGTGGGACAGAAAAATCGCAAGACAGTATGAGAACAGGACGGGAGTGTGTCCGAATGTCATGGAGCGGCTGAGCTCTGCTCCATGACTGATAAGGGCTCTGAGAGCAGGACAGCAGCTCTGGCAGAGGACACAGTCTTTAAGGACACCGGCAGGAGACGGATGGACAGTAAACCACATTAAAAACACACTAACTCTCCTGTTTGCTGACAGAGAGAGATGATGATGGACGGGTAACAGAGAATCAGTCTCGGAGCTTTAATTCAAGAGGCTTTCTCATACTCGCTCACATCTGCTGCTCGTCCTTGACCGTTTTTCACCCGCTGAGCAAAAAGAACCGACCCACAACTGCTTCAAAGCGAGTACTGAGAGAGTTAGAGAACGCTGGTTAGTCTAAGATGAATGCTGGTTATTGCACACCACAGTCAACATTGGAATTAAAAAAGAACGAAATACACAAAAAATAAATATATAAATAAGACATCCACTGTAAAAAACTATTTGTTGGTTTAACTTAAAAAGTAAGCAACACTCTTTTATTGAAACTAAGAATTTCAGCTATTACAAACAGTGATTTTGTTGTCTCAAGTAATATTTTGTTCTAAGAATTAAAGATTTTTTTTAGCTTAGGGGAGAGTGGGGTAAGTTGAGCCAGTGGGTATGTTGACCCACCACCTGCATCTTGGCAACTGTACACTTTTATTGTCATGTGAGCATGTATTTTGGACTCACACATAATTTCTGCCAGACTGTGAAAAGGAGAAACTCATGGGAGGAATGTAAGGCACCCATTTACTCTAAAAACTGTTTTTGGATTGTCAAAGTAAAATTTTAGCATAACAGATATAATGGCTGTTACATCGAAGCAAATTTATCCAGGTCTAAAAATGTACATGACTCATATAGGTTATTTAGCAACATATAAAACTATGCAAATCATTTAGCTAAATATTAGTCTGAATTGGTAAACTAGCTAGTGTTTTCAAAAATGTCAGCTATGGGGCAAAATGAGCCAGTGCTGTGGGGTAATGTTGAGCCAGCACTTTAACTTACCCCATCATAAGGCACTGAAGGTAAGTTAAATCTCTGAAGTATAAACTGGTATTTTAATGTGATATTACACAACTGGTTTAGTTTATCATATATATATATGTGTACAAGTGTACAAGTGCACCACATCCTTCCCTGGGAACGATAAGATGCTTTTCACATTATAATCAGATATCTTTCCACATAAAGTCTCTAATGGCTTGCTCGAAATTGCAGAAAAATTACAATGCCAAGAATCTTTTGACTAAAATGTTTCTTAGTTTCAGTGACATTTATTGCTTCATTCTAATTCAGTTTTTATTTAATTTTACTTAACAAACTCACTGTTTAGTCTGTTTTTTGTTTTTTTTTGGAAGGTTAAAACTTTGATAATCAACATTTCAATTTCAATTCAACATGTTTTAGAAATGCAAAAACATTACAGATTGAAATTATAACTTCATTTGATTGGTTTTATTTTGTTTAATTTTGCTTAATAAAAACTGTAAAATGAATTATTTGTTTTTAAAAGAGGTAAATCATCTTTACATTTTTACATGGGTTTGAATCAGATTCAGTCAGATAGTTTAAAACGAGATGTTGCATCTTACCCACTGACTCGGGTCAACTTACCCCTAACCTGGGGCAAATTGAGCCACAGGAACACCTTTTTTTTAAGAAGCCATATTTTGAGAACCCTTCTCCTAGATACATTCAGATAATTTAAAATGCTAGGAAACATCCTGAAATTGTTGTCATAACGTAATAAATAAATAAATAATGCATCTAACGGATGAAGGATTATGGGCTTGTTAAGTGTTGACGTAATGCGTCCAATGAACACTGTTTCCGGGTCCAAACCCCAACTAATTTCACGTGAGAATACAGCAGCCGTTTATGAGCACTGTTTATTCATATTAAACATATAAGATAATCGTTTTCAAATGTACGGTGTACACTACAGTCTCCATGCTCACAGCGCCCCAAACACAATTTTTTTTTATATTTTCATGTCTGGCTATCTGGGATTTCGGTATGGAGTTAAAGGGTAGGATTATAACTTTTTGGTAGTAATATGTTACATAGTGAATGTATAATTAGTACCGTTTGTTGTTTTCTCGTGTCATGTGATAGAGCGTTTGGACCCGGAGGTCACGGAAGACGTGACGCTTGACGTCAGATTTAACAAGCGATAGACACCTCAAGTTCATTTTTTACAATTCCTGCCGTTCTAAATCCATACAGCTGTCTGTTGCACTGTTTGAACGGTCTCTGTGCAGCACTGGGCTCAAATAATGTATACCAAACTGTATTTTTTTTATCGTTCTCTAAAAAAGTTCAGCTCAGTACCACACGGGAGAATACTGATTGTAATATTTATGTGGAACCGCATGTATTTTGAGGCTTAAGTGTGCCGCGAAACTAACACTGGCATACATTTATCTAGAAAATACGACGCTTTAAACCATACTTGAACTCTTCTTAGCCAACACACGTACTTTTAAACATATTAAACTAATAAATACAAATATTTACTTACCAAACTTGTAGATTGGGAATTATTCCAAACTTTGTGGAAAAGCTCGCTACGATGTCTGACGAATATCATCTGTCTGCAACGGTCTTCACGAGTTCTCGCGATAACAGATGTTGAGAACGTGATATTGTTTTTTAATCGAATTGTTACTGAAATGTTAAGTTTAATGAACAAATTCAGAAACTGCAAATTGTGTAAACTTAAAAAAAAAAAAAAAATGATCGAAACAACTAAACTGTTAAACAATACATTGATGAGTTTTAAAGGAGTAGTTCACCCAAAAAAGAAAATCGGTTTAATAGTTACTCTGCATCAGGCCATCCAAGTTATAGATGAGTTTGTTTCTTTAGAAATGATTTGGAGAAATTTAGCATCACTTGCTCACCAGTGGGTACTCTGTAGTGAATGAGAGTCTAAACAGCTGATAAAATCATTAGAATAATACACAATTTTTTACAAACACTCAGCTTTTCACTTCACAAGATGCTAATTGATGATGTTGTTGAGCTGTTTGTCTCACATTCGGCACCCATTCACTACAGGGGATCCATTTGTGGGCAAGTGATGTAATGCTAAATTTCTCCAAATCTGTCCTGATAAAGAAACAACCTCATCTACATTTTAGATGACCTGAGGGTGAGTACATTTTTAGCAAATATTAATTTTTGGATGAACTATTCCTGTAAATTAAAAACAAGAAACTGCAAAACATCTAATTATTCATCACACAAAATCTCACAGCAGTAATTAATTAATACATTTTGTACATCTCTCTGGAACACTCAATTCTTATTAGTCAATCATAGTATTACATGGTCAGTTTTATTATTATTTATTTTTTTTCTAATCACTCTGCACTGCCACATAAACAAGTAATTTGAACTCAAATGAATATTTAATGTGCATTTATTTATTAATTTGGTAAATGAATGTATGTATTTAGTAAGCTGCCGTGCAATAAGCAGAATAATGCACAGTCGTCTAGTCATGATTGCAAAATAAACACCCTCAGGATGAACCAATACTTGCTGGGACTTAATTAGCCATAATGACCAGCTGACTGAATATTATTACTTGTATAAAATTAAGGGTAATCCATTCAAATGTCAAATACTGAGTGTTTTTACCCTCGGAAAGGAACAATTAGTGTACTGCTTGAGCTAAATCCCATAGGTTAAACTAAACCTCCAGACTGCGTTCGCTCCAGTGGGAGAGACTCTACGCTCTCCCGTCTTTCCCTGGAGGACGTTTGCAGTTCAAAAAGGCATTAGGTTACAAAATCAACTTCTCCAGCCAATAAAAAGGTCAAAGCTGAGCGTGAATCACTGGGAGAAAGCAGGCATCTCAAACGCCCACTTCCTTCAATCGTACAAAATTTAACAATTCAAATGATTCTAGAATACTTCAACAGTTCTAATTTAGAACAATATTTGGGAAAATAACTGAATCTTGCATAGGCACCTCGATGTTAAATAACATTACAGACTTCAACATAACAGTAACAATAATATGAAACATTAAAAATGTATGATCCCTCCGCATTTATTCAATATTGCAAAAACAAAAAATGTCATCCATCTTCATGGCAAAACATCACATAGTACAAAAGAAACAACAACTGTTTTCGACATTGATAATCAAATCAGCATATTAGAATGATTTCTGAAAGATCATGTGACACTGAAGACTGGAGTTCTAGATCTTTGTATCAAGGGAATAAATTACATTTTAACATCAAAAGTTTTTGAACAGTAAGATTTTAAATGTTTTTTTAAAGAATTCTCTTCTACTCACCAAGCCTGCATTTATTTGATCCAAAATATAGCAAAAGCAGTAATATTGTGAAATATTTTACTATTTAAAAAAACTGCTTTCTATTTTAACATATTTTTTTTTAAATGTAATTTATTCCTGTGACCAAAGCTACATTTTCAGCATCATTACTACAGTCTTTAAAAGTGTCACATGATCCTTCAGAAATCATTCTAATACGATAATAATATTTTTATTAATATTATCAAAATTCAAAACAGTTTGAGTACAATATTTTTTTAGGATGCTTTGATGAATAGAAGATCCAAAGATCAGCATTTATCTGAAATATATATATATATATATATATATATATATTTTTAACATTATACACTATACCATTCAAAA
Source organism: Labeo calbasu (assembly GCA_019740295.1). Lineage (NCBI taxonomy): Eukaryota > Metazoa > Chordata > Actinopteri > Cypriniformes > Cyprinidae > Labeo > Labeo calbasu. Next base: position 6,900 of record JAHKKF010378260.1, on the reverse strand, counting down.
GCTTGGAGTCAGTATATATATATATATATATATATATATATATTGTAAAGATGATAAAGACATTTATAATTTTACAAATTATTTCTATTTAAGATAAATGCTGTTCTTTTGAACTTTCTATTCATCAAAGAAACCTGAAAAAATTATATTCAGCTGCTTTTAACATTAATAATAACAATAAATATTTTTTAGCAGCAAATCAGAACTACATTTTAAAATGTATTCAAATAGAAAACGGTTATTTTTAAATATTATTTCAATATATTACTGTTTTTGCTGTACTTTATATCAAATAAATGCAGGTTTGGTGAGCAGAAGAGACTTTACTGTTCAGAAAATTTTGACTGGTGTATATGCAAACAGAAAACAGTTATTTTAAATTTAAAAATAATTCAAAGTATTACTGTTTCCCACTGTATTTTAATCATATAAATATAGCCTTGGTGAGAATAAGACACTTCTTTTAAAAACATTTTAAAAATCTTACAGATTTTGATCTTAAACTTTTAAACAGTAGTTTATATCGATAGCAAAGATGAATCAACAATAAAAAATTAAACAGTCCATAACCATTAATGGAAGCAAAACTTAAAAAATAAAATCTACAACATAAATTTGCCATTTGGAACATGTTTGTTTAACATATAGTTATGTGGAACTGATTTTTCGACCAATTAGATTTCACTGTGGGCGGAGCTACTAAACACATTGTAATGAAGACAGAAACATTTAACATAACTTTAAAACTTGTACACAGCAACTGTTTCAAAACAAATCAGACAAACCAGAGGGGCAAAACTGTGAATCACACATTAAAAAGCATGGAGAAATGAATTATTCTCAATCAGAAACTGTTTTATTATTAACCAGATCTAAGCACTGAGATAAAGAAAAACACTTACCAAGATAAATCAGTTTACAATTCACATTTCCAACCGGCGGATTAAACTAAAACATCATGCGTAGCTGTTTAGATATGATTTAAAAGACTTTTAAGATCCCTTAAAGCTTTCAAGTGCGAGAGGAGTTTACATCTGCTGTGATCTCAGTGAAGGGAGAGTTATTAATGATGTATCTTATCTCATATTATTCTAGAGGTGAAGCAACGGTCAGGAACGGAAATTGCAAGATACAAAAAGACTTACACTCTCTATTATCTGTAAAGCTTTAGGAAGAAAACTGCATAGAGAATGAGAGGGATTACCGTATATACGCCCACAAGTTTCGCCATACTTCATCTGCACTATCAAAGACCTCTCGAAAATATAAAAATAATTTAATCACATACACACAAATGAGTAAAAGTCAGTAGAGCTAGCCAGATCTCCATGTAAGCTCTGAATTCTTAAAACCTACTCCCATTGCCTTTTATTTCTTCTTTTGGTGCTGAAAGCTCAAGTGCACCTTTTGTTCTGTACCTGAGTTTGGCTTTGGTTCTGGTTCTTCCTTTGTGTTCACGGTCTGGCCGAGCGTTCCTGATCCATAAAGGTGAAAAACAGACACACGGCGGTGGTGATGAGGGTGTGCATGGCCTCGTACAAGAGTTTCGGAGAGAACACGCTCCAGATGAAAAGGTGGTATCGGAGACTGGTGACCATAACTATGTAAAACACGGCTGGGATGGAGCGCAGGAGCGCGAAGCAGTAGCTGCCATGACCGAGACCCATTACAGCCCTGAAAGACAGAGAAAAAGACCAGAATTAAGATGTTCAGTCCAGTTATGGTCTACGATATGTGTCATTACATAATACTGTAGTCATAAAACCATCAGGTCTCATCGACTGTGGTTCATTCCTCATTTAATGCTAATGGAAAAGATATTACTTCCTTTACTAACCTTTGGTTATGTGTTAAGTTTAACGACAAACGTCTATGGTACATTCATTAAGACAAATGCCACCTGCCATGGTCTGATGGCATAGCCATCGCCAGGTCTAGACACTCTAAAAGATAATGGGACCCTAATGGATTTGAATAGACTGGATTAGGTTGGCCTAGACTGCATTAGATTGGCAAGCACTTGACTGGACTAGACAGGAAGGACTGGAATAGACAAGAACTGGATCTGAATGGATTTCCTGGAAATTTCTGAACTACGCTGCACTTAACTGGACAGGAGTTGATGATAGACTAGACTGGACTAGATTACACTGTAATGAAGTGAACTGGACTGAACTAGAAAAGACAGGACTGGACTAGCATGAACTGAAGTTGACTAGGCTAGATTAAATGACCTCAGCCTATAAACTGGACTGGATTTGACAGGCTAGACTGAGCTAGATTACTTTGGAATGAATTGGGTTGGATTGGACTAGAAATAACTGAATTGAATTAGAAAAGGCAGGACTTGACTAGCATGAACTGAAGTGGGCTAGGATAGTTTAAATGGACTCAGCCTGTGAACTGGACTGGATTATCTTGCATTGAATTGGACAGAGTTGATGACAGACCTCAACCTATAAACTGGAGTTGATAACAGACTGGACTGGATCAGACAATTTTGGACGGAATTGGATTAGGCTGGGCTGGACTGAATTAGAATGGGCAAAACTGGACTACTATAGACTGAAGTGGGTTAGGCTAGATTAGATTGTTTCGAACTATAACCAAACCGAACTATAACCAAACTGGACTGTAGTTGGTTTTACTGGACTAGACTGACTACACTTAACTGAGTTACACTGAACTAGAATGGACTGAACCAGACTGAATTGGGCTAGAATGGACAAGACTGGACTAGTGTGGACTGAGGTGGGTTAGGCTACATTAGATGGCCTTTATCTGTAAACTAGACTGAAGTTAAAAATAGACTGAATTGGTTTAGACTACTTTGGACTGAACTGGATTGGACTGGACTAGAACGGACTACATTTCACTGAATTGGACCGAGTTGATTACAGACTTCAACCTAAAAACTGGAGTTGATAATAGACTGGACTGGATTAGACAATTTTGGACCAGACAGAATTGGGCTACAATAGGCAAGACTGGACTAGTATGGTCTGAAGTGGGTAAGGCTAGATTAGATGGCCTCAACCTGTAAACTAGACTGGAGTTAATTATAGACTGGATTGGTTTAGACTACTTTGGACTAAATTGGATTGGACTAGAAATAACTGAATTGAATTAGAAAAGGCAGGACTTCACTAGCATGAACTGAAGTGGGCTAAGCTAGTTTAAGTGGACTCAGCCTGTGAACTGGACTGGATTATCTTGCGTTGAATTGGAAAATGGAGCTGATAACAGACTGGACTAGATCAGACAATTTTAGACGGAATTGGATTAGACTGGGCTGGACTGAATTGGAATGGGCAAAACTGGACTACTATAGACTGAAGTGGGTTAGGCTAGATTAGATGGTCTCGAACTATAACCAAACTGACTACACTGCAATGAACTGGACTGTAGTTGGTTTTACTAGACTAGACTGACTACACTGAACTAGAATGGACTGAACCAGACTGAATTGGGCTAGAATGGACAAGACTGGACTAGTGTGGACTGAAGTGGGTTAGGCTACATTAGATGGCCTTTATCTGTAAACTAGACTGGAGTTAAAAATAGACTAGATTGGTTTAGACTACATTGGACTGGACTAGAACGGACTACATTTTAATGAATTGGACCAAGTTGATTACAGACATCAACCTATAAACTGGAGTTGATAATAGACTGGACTGGATTAGACAATTTTGGACCAGACAGAATTGGGCTAGAATGGGCAAGACTGGACTAGTATGGGCTGAAGTGGGTTAGGCTAGATTAGATGGCCTTAACCTGTAAACTAGACTGGAGTTAATGATAGACTGGATTGGTTTAGACTACTTTGGACTAAATTGGATTGGACTACAATGGACCGAAGTGGGTTAGACCAGATTAAATGGCCTCAATGTATAAACTGGACTGGACTACATTTCACTAAATTGGACTGGAGTTGATTTTATCGGACTAAACAGACAGGACTAGACTACACTGAACTGAATTAGATTTGACTAAAATGGACAGAACCAGCCTGAACTGGACTAGAATGGGCAGGAATGGACTGGTATGGACCGAAGAGGGTTAAACTAGATAAAATGGCCTCAGTCTATAAACTGGACCACAGTTTATGAAAGATTGGATTAATTTAGATTACCTTGGACTAAAATGGATTGGACTGGACTAGAATGTACTGAAGTGGGTTAGACAAGATTAAATGGCCTCTAAACTGTACAGTTCACTGAACTGGACTGGATCTTATTTTACTGAACTACATTGACTAAGCTAGACTATATTGTGCTTCAGCTAATCTTCGGCTAGAATAGATGGTCTCAGTCTATACACTAGACATTTACACTGCTTTGGACTAAACTGGTCTAGAATGTTTAGGACAAATACTCAGTTTCACACCAGTTTCAATAAAGTTTCAGCCCAAAGAATGAGTGTTACTCATATGATAGAAACCAGAATCTGGTTCCTGGATTGCAGGCAGTTGTATCAGAAATCTTTTCTCTAGCCCTGGGCAAATCAATGTTTAAGCAGTCCGGTCAGCCTTTGACTCCCACTGTGAGAGTTTGGCTTCTCCAAGGAACAAATGCCCTCATTCCTCGTTCACATGAATTTGGATGTAGGACAGTTTCTACAGCACCAAACAGCAAAAGCCCTGCTATCTGCCGACATGAGTCAAAGACATTCTGGCACCAGCCTTGCATTAAAAATGGAAATTTATTGTTGTGGCGACATAAATATTGATAGCCCAATTCCCCAAAGTGGTAAACACAGTGCTTTCTGTCAATACTGATATGACAAGTAAGACATTAGGAAAAAATAATCAAGCATGCAGCTCCCATCTTTCACAAACAGCGAGCTAGATCGAGCCGGCTGAAGATGCTCCCCGGATGAGCGCGATGGCCTGGCATGCTTTGTTGTGAGTTTAAACTCCTTCATTCTTCCACCCAAAGGGACTGCCGCAGTCTGGCCTATAAAAAAACCCTCTCACAGGGAGTGAGAGAGAGAGAGAGACTCATTCTGGGAGATTTCCTCTCCGGCGTAATTACGCTCACAGATTTTATGTGACAGTGAAAGAGAACTAGACAAGGATAAGTGAGATAGCGGTGCAGGGTTCAACCTGGAAACTAATCAGTGAATTTAAATTACGTTACGAGACAAACAAGCAAAAGCCAAAGACTGACAGGAGAAATCACTACCATAAAGAGGACACAACACATTTAAAGGGACAGTGATTTACTCACTGATTTTCTTTCTTCTGTGGGACACACAAAGCATATGGATTAAATTTATGCTAATTTAATGGTGTTTCTTCTTTTGTGTTCTGAAGAAAGAAAGTCATACATGTTTGGAATGGCAATTTTCATTTTTGGAGTGGACTACCCCTTTAAGTTTGTTTTTGCTGTTGTAACATGCAAAAATCCTGAGCAATCCTGGCTAGTTTCCACTACTTCTGCAAGTTTAACAAAATAGAAATGTGACAGAAAGGACAATGTAGTTTACTAAGAGTAGACAGAGTGAAAAAGAAACCAATCCAGGTAAAAAAAAAAAAAAAAACCACAATGCTTTCTGCTCTGTTGGACGCACTACAGTATCGATCGACACAAGACAACAACAGCAAACCACATTTAATACTGAATCATCTGAGAAACATTACATTCTTCTGTCCAGTTTTGACTGCCCCATCATTGTGACTGACAGGTCGCTTGTCTAAGCAGACGGGCTGATTTCCAGACCTGCGGAGCTGCTTGTACTCGCAGTGAATCTTCTGTAAACTGTACAGCCACATCACTGTCCCCGCTGCTGATTCCCGACAGCACTGCCTAAAATCATTTTCCCGCGTCTGTCACAAATATCTCTGCGAACAAAACAGTGGTCCTTCTCCACCTCACGAGGAGTTTGCCGGCGGATGAAGGCATTTGCAATTCAAATCCACACCTCCGACACTCAGGTAGTAGATTGTTTGCAGGATTCAATATCCCTGAACACAAAGCACCTGTTGCCTCGGAGGAAATGAAATATCTCCTAACAAGCCTCCGTATTTCTCTCTCTCAAATGGATTGTGTAAATGCTCGGCTCAGACGGGGGACGGGTCAGCCGGGCCTGCTGGGATTCCAGAAAGCGGAGTATTGATCAAAGAGCGTTTCCTGGATCTCGTGTGTGTGTGTGCTGTAGTGACACTGCTGACTGAGCATGCTGAATTATATATGTCAGACTGAACGTCGGACCACTTAAGACGCTCATTTATCAGGCTGTAGTCAGACAGCACTTTAGGGGAAATCTTCAAGCCTCACAGGGACTTTATAATGAGATAAATAAAGAGTGGGTGGTTCACACAGACAGAGTTTGATACTCTGCATTTATGTGGGTTTATGGGATATGTAGAGTTCATCTACCAGGGTCATGTGAATTGCGAATGGCTTTTAAAGTCCAGTTTAATTCCTTAATTTGAATTGAGCAAGTAAAGGGGGATGTAGAAGTTTAAATGTGAATGGAAGCAAAATTAACTGAAATTCAAAGAAAATCATATAACAAATTTGTAACTAGAAAAGCAAAGTTTGAACAGCTTTAAAGTTTCAAGGTTTATAACTTTTACAGACAGAATGATTGAAATAATGACAACAGATGTAACGAATAAACGATAGACAGATAAATGACAGAACAAATGGCAAATAGAATGATAGAACTAATGAACGACTGATAGATAGATAGATATATAGATAGATAGATAGATAAGTAGATAGATAGATAGATAGATGACAGAATGAATGGTGATAGAACAACATAACTAACGAACAATGGATGATGGATGGATGGATGACAGAACGAACAGCAGATAGAAGGATACAACTAATGAATGACAGGCAGATAGACAGACAGATAGACAGACAGACAGACAGACAGACAGACAGA
>JAHKKF010378258.1:0-10192 GCA_019740295.1 Labeo calbasu | reverse complement strand
TATGCATTGAACAACAGCTCTGAACATCAAATCATAATTTAGAGTAAGAACTACTCTTATACATCTAGATTATTGCATGACTAACATGTTGTATGAACAGTTCTAGAACCACTAGTCCAACTTTAAAAGTAACAAATTTCTTGTTGTTTACGTGTTTACTGTTTTTTTAAGAAATAAACATTTACCAAAGCTTTTTTTGGTGGTACATGCATTTGTGTGGAATAACTGTAATATTTTGGGGGAAAAAAAAAAAAAATTAAAATGGGACAGATCCTATCCTATTACCTATACAAAAAAATAAAAAGAGTCTATTTACAATAAACATCAGCAGTGTTCCTCCATGATTTATTCCAACGCAGTGGTGATTTTGCTGTTGTAGCGTAAAAGGAGCACACGCTCAAAATGTTCATCTGAGAGATGATGTCCTTTCGGGGTCACAATGTTACTCCCGTTGCTGAAGAGCTGTTGTACTGGGGCACTTGAGGGTAGAGTTGTATTGAACTTGATGAACACTTTTTTCACACCTGGAAATTCATGTAGGCATTTCAGATCTTTGTTTGTGCCCTGAAGATACAGCCACACCTCTTCTGCTGCTTCCCTCTTTCCACTTTTGTTGCCAGAACTTCCAGGTCCATACGAGAAGAATTCATCCTCGTGAACGGAGCCTCCATTGGTCTCGGTTTCTTCGGGGCCTTGGTCGACCTGTAAAACTTCAGTGATCAACTGTGCTCGAAGACTCTCCCTCTCATCTTCTGGCAACCACCAAAGTCTAAACTGTGGCATGGTGGCTGTGGCCAATCTGGCATCAGAACTTTCAAACACCTGCTTAAAGCGAGAGTCAATTGCCTTGACGGTGCTTTCAATGACCTTGGAGAAGAGGCGAGTGTTTGCCGCCTTCTCCTCGAGCTTCCTTTTAAGGGTCAACAGCGTTGGTATCACAATGCCAAGGAAGCACTTTTCTTCTCCATGCAGAAGGTCAAGCGCAAAAGCCACTGGTTTGAAGACGTCGGTATATTCTGTGAGATACGCAGTTTCATCAGGTGTAAAATGTGGAACACCCAAGACTTCGGTCAACTCGTTGAGCTGTGTATCGGTAAGAGACATAATCTTGTTAATGGCGTAGTATTCTGAGCTCCACTGATTCAGACAAGGAACTGTGAATTTCATTTTTGCAATGGATTCCATTGCATCAGCAGCTTCAGTGGACGATTGGGTCTTGTGCCATATCGCTGCACATTTTTCAGCTGCGCTGCTGTGCAGTTTACCTGCCGGTCCCTTTGAGACGGCATCCGCTAGATCCTTTGAGGCAATCAAGTTCAGGGTTTGAGAAGCACACCGTTGGTGAGGTGGTAGGAAGTAACTCAGAAAGAAGTCTCCACCGATTTCTCCATCACAAAGAATACTGCCCAAATCCTCAAAATGACTTTGCTCCACTTCTTGGTCATCATCAGAAGCGAATTCTTTGAAGGCTTTTATGAAATTGTTACCATTGTCAGTGACGGTGGCCTGGACTTTGCTCTCGATGTTATAGGAAGAATGAATTTCTTGGATTTTAGCAATGATTGATTCGCAAGTGTAGCTGATGGGGATTCTTGTGCAGGCAAGAGCAGCAGACTTCCTTTCGAGATTGTCCTCAAGCCAGTGACAAGTCATTCCAAAATAACTTCGGTCCTGCACCGACCATACATCAGCAGTTGTACATAATGTCTGCACTTTGTCGAGCTTCGCTTTTAGCTCCCCTTTCATTTTATCGAATGCTACTTCAAGCCTGCTGATAAAAGCGTTTCGACTCATGACTTTTTTGCCCCGACTTAAAGCTTCAATCAACCTCCTGAAGCCAGGTTGCTCAAGAATTGAAATGGGTTGCACATCCTCCACGATAAAATTGAAAACTAGGGTATTTAGCCTCGATTGTGTTGTTTGGTGATAAATGGTGGGATCGATCTTAGCTTCTTTCGCTTCGGACGATTCTGCCGTTTGATTTTCCAAAATGCTTGGTCCATAACTGCTTGGCCCATAATTGCTTGGTCCATCACTGCTTGGTGGATCACTGCTTGGTACATCTCTTATTCGTCTCCTACACACCACAGAATGCTTTCTCTAGAGGATAAAGAAAATGAATCAAAACAAGACATTTATTTTCTGTGCTTAAACTTGGTGAAACCAAGGCACATTAAATGCTAAATCACTTTAAATGATAAGTATGCATTGCCCGAGAAAATGTAACATTCAATAGAGATTCATTCATTTATTCATTAGAAGTATTTAGGGAATATTTATTTCTTCCAGTTATGGAATGAATAATGAATGAAAGACCTATGAATGTCCCTCTTGAAACTGCTCTGTACAAACAATGAAAGTCAGTGTGGTCCAATGATGGTTTGGACCCCATTGGCATTCATTGTACGGTCTTCTTTAGTGTTTAACAAAAAACAATAACTTACAGGTTTGGAACAATCTGACGATGAGTAAATGATACTTGTTATTTTTGTGAGAACTATCCCTTTAACATGTTGGATACAGTGGGACAGTGGCTTTGAGGCAAATTGAACTAGGAGTGTAACGGTATGAGATCATCACGGTACAATGAAAACGGTATAATCATTTATTACATTTATTGCTGTTTTTTTTTTTTCCCCCCCCTCGCAGCATTTTTTTTTCAGTCGGCCTGCAGTAATTTGTTGCACATGATGTTTACAGAAAGCACATCAAATTATGAAAGGGGATCCATAATTTATATTACCTTTTATTTCTTTGCAATTCACAGTATTTTCACTTACATTCATCTTTGCAAATTCCTTGGGGTGGTGGTCACGGAGATGGTGCGCCATGTTTGAAGTGTTGCTTGCCCGAGCTGACACTTTTTTCCGACACAATCTACAAACTGGATAACCATCAACAATGATGGTGCCTCCTGGGTCTTTTAAATACCCAAAATACTCCCATACAGCGGACTTCAGCCGCTTGGGTGGGAGAAAAAGAGGCTCAGGCTCCGACATTTCGGTGTGCTGGCGTTTGCGCATCTGGGAAGGTGAGTGACACTTAAATGAAAGAGGAGAAAGTCGAAATTTAGACATTTTTAATGACTCTCTCTTAATTAAACGTAGATTAAATGGATTTTTCTTTTTTTACTTTGGTTTTATTAAAAATCATATTCTATAATAATGTATGTATTTAAAGCCGTGTACCGTAAAATCATCATACCATTACATTGCTAGTTGGAACAGATAAAAGTGCTTTAATGAATTATTCATCCTACTATTATGAACTAACATGTCCTAAACCATGTCATACAGATATAGTTCAGCTAGCTCTGATAATTGCCCCATTCCCTAATACAGTGCATTACAAAACCATGGTGTAGATTATCCAGTGCGCTCATTCAGTCCTACTAGTGATGGGCGATACTGGTTCAAACAGTAAACTGGTTTGAATTACGCACAAGGGATGAATTTTTAAAAAACAAGTGGCTAAGCAACATAAACAGTGTCATAAATAGAAAGGGAATTCCTGTTAACTGCATACACTTCTGACTAATGGTTAGACAACTTTTAGAACTGATGACATAATGCATCCATTGAACGAACGCACCAACGAACGATGTTTCCGGGTCCAAACCCCAACTCATTTCACTTGAGAATACTATCTCAGCAGCCGTTCATGAGCACTGTTTATTCATATTAAACATTTAAGCTAAACGTTTTTTTAAATTTATGGTGTACACTATAGTCACTGCGCTCACAGCGTCCCAAACACAATTAATTTTTATAATTATTTATTTATGTTTATATTTATATTTTAATTGTATGGCTATCTGGGATTTCGATATGGCGTTAAAGGGTAGGATTATAATTTTTTGGTAGTATTATATCACATTGTGAGTGTAGTACCATTTGCTGTTTTCTTGTGTCATCTGATAGAGCATTTGGACCTGGAAGTCATATAAGAGGTGACGCTTGACGTCAGACTTAACAAGCGAATTAATAACACACAACTAATTCTTTAACTGGGCAAATAACGCAGCACAAAACAATTTAAGAAAAAACAAATAGTTTGCAACATAATTATTACTCTGATTCATATAAAAGCACAGATTTACATTCAAATCACCCTGACAAATTGGACAATACCCATAATGCATGACTATGGTATTTTTAGTGGTGCAAGGAGTATAACTGCACAATCACAAGTTTATTATTTTTAGGCAATACTGTATGGTATTTTTATTATCAATCATGAATAACAATATGAAGTATAACAAAACTATAAAAATAACTTAATACAAAGATTTGATTGCTTATTTTAGAAGTATTTACCTTAATAAAGCTAGAAAACTCAAATTTTACATGACAATTAACATTATACACTGTTACGATCTCACTAAATGACGTAAAAAAAAAAAAAAGATTTTCTTCCACTTGTTTTTCTGGTGACAACCTCACAGCCTTGATTACCATATTTAGGTATTATTGTTTGTGACATGGACTTTACTCAAGTGTAATTTAAACTGAATACTTGTAGTTTTACCTAACTAACACCACAGGTTTTTACACCATACTTGTAAATATTTACTGATATTCCAATAACCAAATTAATTACGCTGATTAATCTCGTATATCAGTATTTTCAGAAACAAAAAACAATCAGTACCCCAAATAAACAACTGCTGCAGACAGAAGCACTGAATCAGAAAAAGTGGCTTCAAAAGTCAATATTGTATGTTTTAATTATCATAAGCATATAGTCCACAGTAATCAGTTTTAAGCAATTTAGTTCGTTTCTTTCAAGGGGCAGATTTAGGGCTGTTTTAGCAAGTGTTTGTGATCCACTGTACTGTTTTTTGTTGTTGTTGACACTAGATGACTAACCTTATGCCTGACAGAATATTTTTTTCTTTTTTTAATACAGTAGTCAACATGTGAAGTGGATCAAAACCTTTCATCAAAGTTGTTGCAACCAAAACAATACCCGTTCTTGCCTCAGGACAACTTAGATGAACTTTTTGGTCCACTGCAAATGTTTACTACTATAGTTAATGCCAACTTAAAGTTGTACTTTTTGTGCTTTCACTCAATTATGTTTTTGATTATAAACTTGGACTTTTCAGTGCAAGTTTCACTTATTATCCATACGTTCACATAAGTGTTTTCGAGTACATTCACCCCTGTCCACAGCCCTCTCCAGCGCATGATATCTGCATCCTTTCTCGTGTGGTATACAATATGATATCTACTATACAGCGAATGGGGGGCGATTTCAGAGACAACATTTTTCATATAACAAAGTTAAACACTTAAGCCCGCCTTAAAAACGTAATTGACCAATCCACCATGGCAACTGCCGCCGTCCGCCATTTTCTCATACGAGCATTTGCTCTTTTTAAAACGTAAATCTTACACAAACATGCATATTTCGATAGTGTTAGAGTTTATTTTACAAACATACAGTGAGATGTTGTTGCCGAATCACTTATAATAGTGACATAAGCGCCATATTTTCCTTCTTCAAAGCACAATAAACAAACCACGAGACGTACATGCGGTATTACTGCTCATTCCCAAATGACCACGTATCACATTAGTAACAACATTTCTCCTAAATAAATTAATGTTACGCACGTTTTTGATTTAAATCATTACAGTTTCGACAGTAATTATAGTTCGCTGAACAAGAGTTCGTTAAAGAAACGTTTTGAACAGTTCTGCTCACCTACACCAATCGATTTCAAATGAAGCTTTTTCATTGTATAATTGGCTATAATATTATACGTTAATACTAGACCCAGTTTAGCACTTTAACATGTAATCACTGTTCAAAAAAGAAATTTGTTTATTATAAACTCAAAACCACTCCCACTTTGATTATCTGTCCCACGTTTCGATAAAACTTCGCATGAAAAACAGATAAAGTGAAAATCACTGCCTACCTGTGTTTATAATTCGCTAACTTTTTTTTATCAAATACTGTTTCCTTGTAATCATTTAGAATTGTAACAAAGCTTTCATCGTGCTCCACCGGGAACCTTCCAAAAACAGTCTACTTTTGCATAGTTGCCCCACAAACTCAAAAATACAGTAAAAACTGCAATCGTTGTGTGTTTAATTAAGAAAACGTGCAAGTGTACCTCCAAATGCTTCTTTAGATTAGAGGTAGAGTCCCTTGCAGTGGATAGGATGTTGATCTTTGGGAGGCAGAGGTTGCACTGAACAGTAATGTTTCTCCCTCTTGTGTCCCTAAACGTGAAGTGGTGTTTGTGCATCCAGTGGTCAAATGCTGAACGAGACCGCTCCATCTTCACACGAGGCTCTGGGGTAGCTCTTTTAAAACGTACGAACAAAAACAGTATATTACCCTTGCTGCTTCATGTGTTATCGTGTAATAAAAAAATAAAATGTACCATATTCTATTTGCAGACTCTTGATTTTTTGTAATCTAATTACGTAATCCAAATAACGTATCCGTTACTATCGAACAACAGAGGCGTATTTCCCATGAAACAATTTCTTCTCTCTTCCCTTTGCTGTTTCCGGCGTGGGTCAAACTAAAATAGTTCATTAGCGCCACCTTCTGCTAGCATGGATGAAACGCTATACCATCAGAGCTCTCCAACCCTGCTTATGGAGGGCTACCGTCCTGCAGACTTCAGTTCCAACCCTTGACAGCACACGTACATCACAGAGACGTCTGTTTGACGTCTGTATGTACATCTGCAAGACATTTATTAGTGTTTGCTCATAGAATGTTTCCAGATGTCGAACAGACGTAGAAAATGATTTTAAGACGTTAGAATGTTTGTAAAACGTACATCTTACAGATGTTTATCAGATGTTTGTTCACAGCATGCTTTTCGGATGAAGCGATCGAAGATATAGGACATACCTGTCTCTAATTATCAAGTAAGACTGAACACCTTGATTAGCTGGTTCAGGTGTGTTTGCTTGGAGTTGGAATTTGCAGGATGGTAGCTCTCCAGGAGCAGACTCAAGTGTGTTCAAGTACTTCTCCATGGATCACTCACATTGAAATACTTACGTGTCTCATTTCGAAGGTTGCATTTGTTGGCTGACATACGTCATCGAGGATTTCTAATTTCAGGAAAGTAACCATTATAAAAATGACTGTTATTCCTTGTGAGGTGTAAATTACTGTAATTTCAAATGTAACCATTGGAGGGCGCAGCCTTTAAAACGAGAAAACAAGTGTGCTTTAATATACTAAATATACATTTGTTTCTGTCAGCTACAGGCAATTTTGACCTTGTTGGTTTTAACAAAAAAAATTAAGAAAAAAAAAAAAACTAGCTACTTTAATTTGCCCACCAGTATTGTCAGTATACACATGTAAACACAGTCTGTTAACAATGTACATTCCAGGAACTATGGCAATAGACTGTGGTACTGTTGCTCAACTTCTCCAAAAACTTTTGTCTTTCACTATACTTGCTGTAATAAAGTGGAATTTTCCACTGATTCATTGAACCCACATCACTCACAAAGTCAATATCCAACTATTCATATCTGATACTGATTAAACGTATAGCAGACTTTCTGTAAAGCTAGAGTAAACATCTACACTTAATGTACATGGAGGTAATGAATATGGAGGGTAGGCACCCACTGGCAGAAACATAAATCAGTGCCTGTGCAGGCAAGAATGAACCAAATAATCTAAACCTAATGTGTGCCACAGTTTATGTTTATTCTAACCCAGGACTTCATTCCTCATTTTCATATGGCCCACATGCTGCGTAGAATGGTAGCATTTTGGTAATGCATTCCTGTTTGCCAGATCTAGTCCCCACGAAGGCCATTACATAGCCAAGACTAAAGCAAATAAAATGTAACTGTTCATAAAATCAGGTAAGCATATGTATTTGTGTGTGTGTGTGCATGGCATGCTGTGCCATTAAAGGTCTCGTGACTCATTGTCTTAGGACACAAATAAAAATTCTTGACCAAAAAGATGTTCTAGAATCTTTCAGATATTTGTATTTATGGTATACCACAACAGCATTATTTTTAGTTCAGTAATTCCTCAAACTTCTAACATTTTATTTTATCTATAAGATTGTTCATGTGCTGTATATCGTTCAGTTTTAAGCAGAGCAACTTTTTCATGTGATGGAAAAACCTGATGCTTTGCATAAAATTTTACTTCTAATGTTTGTTAAATGAGTTTAAATAAAGGCAATGTGTAGAGCCTAAAAATGATAAACAATGCTGTAAATTACATAAATAAAGGAAGTTATCATGCAAACTACTGGTTGTGTGGTATTATTGTAATATTTTGCAGTGGTTTAGCGGATTGAAGTTAATCTGTAAACATTATTTAATGTGGAAAAATAAGATAGTATTATAGTAAAAATGAATCAACCCATTAGCTGGGTAAAATTTACCCAAAGATCTTTTGTCCTATTTTACCCAGCCCTTGGGTTAAAAATAACCCAAACTGGGTTGTTTTGAACCCAGAGATTTTAACATAAGCAACAAAAAGCATGTCAGTGACATATGACAATCATTAATATGTCATACACCTTCAGTTGATCTGTTTCTCCTTTCTGTAACATGTCTTTTGTAATAACACAATTGAAAAACACTATTTGTATTCAATTCTACAGATTGTATTGAGTATTAACAAAACAATGTTAAGGTATTTGGATTTTAGTGCTATTGCATTAGCTCTCAATCTTGTCCATGGTGTACCAGTCATGTTACAAAATTTCTTTATGTTTATTATTTTATATGTATTCTCCATGGAGGTATTTTGTCAAACCATAATCCATAATCCAAGGAATAATCTTACAATGGATACCCAGTGTAACACCTTATTACACAGTCTAAACTCTGAATCCTTTAGAATTTAGACTGTAAGGGGTAGACGTAGTCTTTAAAGTGGCATAAAGGTCCTAGATTACATAATCTTCACAATTCACAAGTTTTTTTTTGTTTTTTTTTTTTGAAAGACATCAGCTGAACGCACTGTACTGCTATTCCTCATTGTCTTGTTTTAATTTCTGTCAAAAATTTAATTAAACTAAATTAAAATGAAATTAAATGAAAAATTCTGTCAGTTTGAAGACGTAAATTCCCTTCAAACTTTTGGATGTCTCAAATTAAAGGTGCGTTCACGCCATATCGGAATTCTGAGGACGTCAACAGCTCCGAGTAGAACGTCACATGTTGTCATTTCGAAATTACGGTAATTACTATATGGTGTGAACGCAGCATAACTAAGTGCGCCAAGTTTTGTCTGAGTTGGGCGTGTCAACGGGAAGCGTTCTCATTGGCTTGTTTCTTCTTGTTTCTACGTCACTCTCCCGCGCCGCTTGTCCTCTTGAGTCGCCTTCAAACCGGTGTGCGAGAGAGTTATTGCAAAATGCTACCGCATTGTTTGTTGCATTAAGCCAAGGTCGATAGGTGCGAGCGAGCATGTCTGAACCATGGCTTTACCCTACCATTTTACTCTGTATTTATGGATTTTTCTGCAGCCACAGACCTCTGGAACCTTTTCTAACCGCGTTTTTGATGGGACCTGATAAAAATCTGACGGAGACAGAGGTAAATGTGCCTGAAGGGTGATGTAAGCATACAGTGAAGTGATGTCATACTACGTTACATGCTCTTTGAAAAGTAGCTTCAATATCTAAACGGCTATAGCAGAGATCGGAATTATGAAATAAGATAGATAAGTAAAAATATTAATTAATTATTTTTGTGTTTTTTAGACGTTATGTGAAGAATATACAGTAGTCAACATTTGAAGTGGATCGAAAAAGTTAATCAAAGTTATCCTAAGACAAGAACAGGTATTGCTTTTGTTTTAGAACAACTTTGATAAAAGGTTTTGATCCACTTCAATGTTGACTACTGTATACTTGGATGTAGGTGTGTTGGAAGTCAACTTTCCCACCAGCTAAATGGGAAATCTGCCAGCTATTTTGTGTAATCCTAGAATCCTAGAAGTTTAATCACTTGACAAAAGCAAAGTCCTAAATTAATTACTAAATCTCCGTCACAAGATTTGTAGGCTTCAGAGAGTTAGTGCGTGGTTCAGAGAGTTCAGTGCGTGGTTAGCAGCTTAAGTGGTAAATGTGTGTTGTCCGATTGCATTGTTTTGTATGAACTTTAGCTTTGAGTAGTTTAGTTTGTCCAATTTTTCACAGAAATATGTATATATGTGTGTGTGTGTGTGT
>JAHKKF010378229.1:0-10761 GCA_019740295.1 Labeo calbasu | reverse complement strand
CTGGAAAATTTGGGCGAGGTAGCGGGTTCACCCCAGAGGGAACACTTGGAGCTAGGACTAGGGTGTGTCCTGTAAGGTTGTGGTGGGTGGGACACAGGGCGCACCCTAGGTTGCCAAATAAACCTGACAAATATTTTTTTTTAAAGAAAATTCCAACCAGTTTGCTAACAAATATGAATCTGAAATTAACTAAACAAACTGTATAAACCATGCCCATAACACAGTCTGTTATTGTCTACATCCAGGAAACCTGTAAGCCGCTGTGCAATTAGGAAGGCCTCTCCCTTACAGGCCAGGGAAGCTCTGTTGAACGAGACATCAGTTTACTGCCCGGGTTTCGTCGTGTTTCATTGCGCTGCACCGCGCCGTGTCAAGTGTAGACAGCATCATTGATTATAATGGTGTCTACACCGTACGCAACATTTGTCGTGTTGTGTCGTAGCGTGTTCCATTGTGCTGCAACAGTCTGCATCCAGGAAACCTATAAGTGCCTCTGCGTTTAGTGAGAGGCCACCTCTACAGTCCAGATAAGCTCTGCTACAGCCCTCTGGATGGGGCGGCGAGCAATGGACCAAGAGTTCAACTCTGCGCATTGCACAGCTTATGGACAAATATGGGCGAGGTTGTTATTTCACCACAGAGGAAACACTTGGAGTTAGGACTAGGGTGTGTCCTGTGGGGTCGTGGTGGGTAGGACACAGGGCGCACCCGTACAGGCCAGGGAAGCTCTGCTGAATGAGGCATCAGTTTACTGTCCGGGATTTGTCGTGTCGCATTGCGCAGCATCCAGTATAGACAGCATCAATGATTATAATGATGTCTACACTGGACCCATTTGTTGTATCATGTCGTGGCATGTTGCGCTGTGATGCAACAGTCTGCATTCAGGAAGCCTGTAAGCGCCTCAGCATTTCGTGAGAGGCCACCCTTATAGGCACCCTTACAGGCTAGGGAAGCTCTGCTGAATGAGACATCAGTTAACTGTCCGGATTTGTCGTGTCGTATTGTGCCGCGCCGCATCCAGTGTAGACAGCATCACTGATTAGAATGGTGTCTACGCTGGAAGCAACATTTTCGTGCTGTCATGGCATGCCGCATTGGTCTCTGCTTGTTTTCACCAAATTACCAAGTTGAATCAAATTGACCTCTGTCGGTGTGCTGTGAATTTGCCTTAAAAATAAAATAATAAATACATTTTATTAAATAATAATTTTATTAAATAATAAAAAAAAAGTGCTTGCTGAAAAAAAGAGAAAAGAAATAAAAAATGAAAAAAAAAAAATAAAAACCCTAACTGCTATTGCAGGTTTCAACACAAAGATGACAACAAAGAGGCAAAACTTACGGACTGCTGCTTTAATATTTTTTTTTTAACTTGTAATTCGTTTTTTAGGATCCTTTTATGAATAAAAAATTAAGAAGAACAGCATTAACTCGAGATTTCTGAAGAATCATGTGACACTGAAGACTGATAATGCTGAAAACTCGGCTTTGCATCACAGGAATAAATTGCATTTTACAAAACAGTTATTTTACAGTGAAATAATATTTCACAGTATTACTGTTTTTCTGGATTTTGATCAAATAAATGCTGATGAGTATAAAAACGTCTTTAAAAACATTAAAAATCTTACTGATCCCAAAGTTTTGAATGGCTGTGTGTTTTTTATTACAAATTATATTATCTAAATCCAAATGTCTTGGTACTTGAATCTTACTTTTTTTTTTTCTTCTACATAATAATGTTTCTGTCATTTTTCAAATTCTTGAAACTCTCCTTTTATTCCCACGTCTAAATGAGACTTTGAATGCCAAATCTGGTTTATATTCCACTGTGAATTGTCTATGAATCTCTTGTAATCAGGTTTAGGAAGTTACTTTTCATATCATTCATTCTCATTTTTACATATCATATTTCTCTGTTATAAATCCTCAAGAGTGGAATGTAACTTTCTATTATTGTAGTGATATGAATTATGAACAGATAAGATGATGATCTATTGTTGAATCAAAATGGAGCCATTACTTATAGGTGAAATTGTTGTAATTATTCTCATTAAGCTGATTCTACCGCACCGTGTGACTTCTCTTGACAGCGACATTTTTCAAAATGCTTTTAATTCTCCAAGAGTGTATCCATCATCTTCACCTGAGATACCGGCAGCACACACACACACGCATGATCAAATGTACCTGGAAGCTGTGGCAAATCAGACTTGTCAGATGCTCACTGAATTGAACGGAGGAAAAAACAGAATTTGATCTTGCATAGAAGCTGATCACTCAGTTTTACTTGAGCGGAGCAGTCAGTCGAGACCTGACTATGATTAAAATGCCCCCTTCAGCTTTCAGGAAACACCAAGTTGACAGCTAGTAGCCAGCGGGACAAGATGTGATCATCAAGCACAGGTGCACATTAAGATAGAAGACAAAGGAGGTGCAGTTGTCTGTTTAGATATTTTTTGATGCAATTTGATTATTTTTTTGTGCTGCTGGTATTGAATCTGTCTGGAACAGTCCTGGAGACATCAATTTTTCATTTTTGATTGTTTGTCTTCATACGGCAGTGAATGCACATTGAGCTGTATATATAGAACACTAATGCAATTGGGAGAATAAATACATTAGATATGTACTGTATATAAATGTACTAAAACTTAGCGAATGACTGTGTCAGTATAACTTCCCCATGGTTGTTTCGCGCCAAAGGTATTTCTCAGAAGATTCACTGGCCTCACAAAAAGGGGAACAACGGCAGAACATCATAGGGCAGAGCACCTGGAGCACAGATACCGAGTCAGAGCACTGCATGAGTTCACACAGCTCCAGAGACATTGAAAAGATAAAAAAGTACATTGGAATTATTTGGCAAGAAGTGACTTTTGGCATGTTCTCCCCACAGAGCAACCAAGCCTGGCCTGCAGCTAACATCAGTCTAATTTAAATAATCTAATTTTCTGCTAAATCTAAATGATTTCCCACCCTTGCAAATAAAAAAATACACTATATATATACAGTTGAAGTCAAAAGTTTACATACACCTTGCAGAATCTGCAAAATGCTAATTATTTTACCAAAATAAAAGGGATCATACAAAATGCATGTTATTTTTTATTTAGCACTGACCTGAATAAGATATTTCACATAATATATGTTTACATATAGTCCACAAGAGAAAATAATAGTTGAATGTATAAAAATGACCCTGTTCAAAAGTTTACATACACTTGATTCTTAATACTGTGATGTTACCTATATGATGCACAGCTGTTTTTTTGTTTAGTGATAGTTGTTCATGAGTCCCTTGTTTGTTGTTCAGAAATATCCTACAGTTTCCACAAATTCTTTGGTTTTTCAGCATTTTTGTGTATTTGAACCCTTTCCAACAATAACTGTCTTCTCACGTCCATCTTTTCACGCTGAGGACAACTGCAGGGCTTATATGCAACTATTACAGAAAATTCAAATACTCACTGGTGCTTCAGCAGGAAAACCAATGCATTAAGAGATGGGGGGTGAAAACTTTTAAACAGAATGAGGATGTGTATTTTTTGTATTATTTTGCCTAAATATCATATTTTTTTATTTATTATTGCATTTCAGAAGCCACAGAAGATACTTATATCTTCCCCAGAAGGCAAAATAAGTCAAATTTACCTTAAGCTTCAAAAGTTTCCACCCCCCAGCTCTTTAATGCATCGTTTTTCCTTCTAAAGCATCGGTGAGAGTTTGAACCTTCTGTAATTAACATTTTGCAGATTCTGCAAACTTTTGACTTCAACTGTATATGAGTAACATTGATATATTGATACATTTTATATTGTGACCTACCAAAACTTGTGGACACCTGTAAACTAGCATTAGGAACATGGGCACCCAAGGCTCACTGATTTACTTGAGGAGCTAACCTGTCTGGTTTAATCATACAGAAAAGCTACTGTAGCTTGATTTACTGTAAAAACATACTGCTTGCCATGATAGAAAGATGTCAGAACAGTGCATCGAGTTTGCAGTCAGAGTGCCGTCAGACCTTGTCAGCTGAAAAGCACCTACAGTACAATAAGTACTGTATGTGAACATCAAACCTAGACCATGAAGCACTGGAAGAAGGTTGCCTGCACTGATGAACTACATTCTCTTTTAGATCAGAATACACAACTAGGAAAATAAAATACTGATACGAAGACTACAGCTACTGAAAGAGCTATGGCAATGAATATAAGCGTAGGCTTCAACCAAATGCCATACTATTAATTTTTCCCCACAAGAAGTCTAAACACCTCTGGATATTGAGTGAAAAACTGTGAGAAACTCCTTTAGTAGCTGTGGCATCATGAAAAGTGTCAGATGTTTACATCCTGTCAGGATGGCATCTAGCGTTTCTTGTCTATGCCATTTGTAAGCTCTTTCAGTAGCTATGATCTACTAAAAGCCTTAAAGGCCTCAGGACTAAAGTGGAGAGAACAAAGACGTGGGTCTTTCTTAAGTTTTATTCATTTACAGGCATCTTCCCAATCTTTTCTCCTCTTCTTATCACTAGGAAAGCAGTGAAAATTGCGTATTACAAATTAACATAGCAACAGGTAGCGCCAGTAGCTCACAGAGT
The DNA here is from genome assembly GCA_019740295.1 of Labeo calbasu. Taxonomy (NCBI): domain Eukaryota; kingdom Metazoa; phylum Chordata; class Actinopteri; order Cypriniformes; family Cyprinidae; genus Labeo; species Labeo calbasu. Next base: position 6,155 of record JAHKKF010378229.1, on the reverse strand, counting down.
GCAAGCATTTCATGTCATCGAAATAATGGCGCCCCCAGTCCAAAATATGTACGTATAAAACGATGTGGATTTTTTTAAATAACGTAAATCTTATATGGGTTTTCTACTACATATTTTAGCCATACATGTCTTAATACCCGGGGTTACCTTTAAGGGCAAACAACAACACATAAAGACGAAGGTTTGGACTGATTTAATGAAGTGCTAATGTGAACACGTATTTAGATGTTTATGTAGAATTTTTCAATCTTTTCAGCTTGTAAATTGATTAGGGAAATGCGTAAAGATTCCTGTATATTATAGCATTTTCTGGATTTAATCTAATCACCAGAACATTGCACAGGTGCCTCTCACTGTTATCGTGGCACACATACTGAGAGAAAACTAATTTTACATAAAACAGGCTTTAACTGCTTTGGGAAATAGGCAGTCTTGGCAGGACGGAAGAGCGGTGTGAATGAAAAAGCCATGAGATAATGACCATGCTGGCTGTTAAAGTGATGTGCCTTCCTCAGGCAAGGTGAATCGGACTCGTAACCCGCCAATAACAACCAGCCGTGTTTCCAACGGAAAGTCTGCTCTTAATATTCATGGATAGCATGTAGAGTTTTGGTGGATAGAGAAAATTATTTAAAAATAGCATATCTTTAAAACTAAACAAACATAATAAGCACAGTACTGACTTTTGTCTACTTGACTAACCGACTTTAGTACGATTTGTAATAGCTGACATCCTGTGAATGAATGATAACATAGGTATCTCATGATTTTGGTCATTCTGCGGTTGAGCGTCAGAGATAGTTGTGCTATTTGCTCAGAGCTGAAGTATTTGCGCAGAGGAAAATGTCACATGGACAAGTAAATCTATTTTGTGACATGCTTCTCTTTCGTCTTCCTCTCTGGAATACGGTGAAATTTGTTTTAGGATTGAACAACGATTTGCAGGTCTCTCAGTAATGTGTCTTTGCCACGATCCTGATATACGATCCATCTGATTTCTGCTGTTTCAGCTCCCCAGATTTACCTCAGAGAATCAGTGCCTGTTTTCCTTCGTCTAAGGCGATCCTGGATGCTCCTTTGTGGTGACTGCAAGTTAAACAGTCCACTTTCTGTGTCAAAATTATGAGCGTCATAATAAATTTCCAACACAAGCTTCTGCAAAGAGAATTATAGTGCTGTGGATAGGATAGTAATGGATAGGGACGCTCATAAAAGCATACTCGTAAATGATCAGAATAGCTGTAGCTCTTTTGCTAATTCCACAATGATTTACCTTGAAAATGTAGCTGGAATGACACACCAGTGAGTCATTCTCTTACTTTTCCCTTTCAGTAAATTAAGGAATTGATGAGTTCATTCTAAACTGTGATATTGGCTAGTACAGGCTGGATCTTTGAGCCTTGGCGTACTTCTGGTTTGCATTGCCCACCTTGTCATTTAGCTGACACTTTTATCCAAACATCGAGTACATTTATTAGACGGTCAATCCCCCTGATGTCCTGAGGTTAATAGCTTTGCTCAAGGACGCAATGATGATGGCTCTTGGCAGGGTTCTGAACCTACAACCTTTTGGTTGTTAGCCAAGACTTTAACCACTAAGCTACACATCCCTTGAGCTTAGCTATTTCTAACTTCCCTTTATCTTTCACTTGCTGAACTGTATTCAGGGAATGCAACCACAGACCTTTAGTATTATATGATATTATAGCCCTATTTGAGTTTTGCATACAAATGGTACACAAAAGTATTTTTGTAGCTGGATGAACCACTGATGTCACACGGACTATTTTAACAATGTCCTTACTACCTTTCTGGGCCTTGAACGTGTCAGTTGTGTTGCTCTCTATGCAGGGTTTCTTCTTCCGCTCTTGAGTCTATGGCGGCCCATAGAATCGCTGACAGGAAAGTTTTTAATTTTGGCACACAGATAGAGGACAGTCTAAACATTAACCAGAGCAAGTTTCGAGTCTCTAACACAAACTCTTTAGCGCTGTCACTTGTCCAAAGTTTCATTCATGTTTATGCTAATAACTTATGAACCATAAGGTCTAGAAGAAAAACTTTTTCCTCTGAATCCTTGGCCGAGTCAAATGGAAAAAGCTACTTTTTCGAACTCGTCCTATGGTTTGTCTGATTTTATACCAAAATTGGCTCAGATCATCTTCAGACCATACTGGCAAAAAATTATGGAATTCAAATTGATTAGTCAAACCATTTTTGAGTAACGCGTTAACGAATTTGACAAAATTTGAACATGAGGCTATATCTCCACAATGCACAAAGCGTATTCTGACCAAACATGGTGTGTTATAACAACCGTGATCCGAGGCTACCTGCACAGTTTCAGCACAGCACCACCTAGTGGTCAGGAGATATGAAAAATAGCTATTTTTGCTCAGTCGAGTCGAACCATACCCAATTTTCCCATGTCAGCCATTTTGGGTGGTAGCCATTATACATTTTGCTGTAAAATGCTATATTTTAAGAATGTATTAGTGTATCGTTAGAAAACTCAGTATGTGTCTTTAGCAGCATGCCCTGATGGCATGTTATAATTAAATTAGCAAAAATGGGTCATGACGAGAACATAGATACCAATTTTGCCAAAGTCAGCTGAACTTCCTGTCAGCCATTTTAATTTATGTTGAAAACCGTCATCGAATTCGTCCTAGACGGTTTGTCTGATTTTCACCAAACCTGGCTCAGATCATCTTCAGACCATGTTGGCAAAAAGTTTTGGAATTCAAGTAGATTAGTCAAACCATTTTTGAGTAACACATTACCAAGTTATGACAAAATGCATGCAAAAATGAACATGAGGCTATATCTCCACGACGCTTTAGCGTATTCTGACCAAACTTGGTGTGTGCTATAACAACCATGACCTGAGGCTACCTGCATAGTTTCAGCACAGCACCACCTAATGGTCAGGGGATATGCAAAATGGCTATTTTTGCATATAACTTCTGAATGGTTTGGCCAAAATTCACAAAATTGTTTAGATTTGGTTCATGCGTGCAGTCGAACCATACCCAGTTTTCCCATGTCAGCCATTTTGGGTGGTAGCCATTTTAAGTTTTGTTGTAAAATGGTATATTTTAAGAACGCATCAGTGTATCGTTACGAAGCTCAATATGTGTCTTTAGCGCCATACCCTGATGTCACATTATAATGAAATTAGCAAAAATGGGTAATGCTGAGAACATAGATATCAGTTTTGCCATAGTCAGCTGAACTTCCTGTAACCCATTTTAAATATTGTTGAAAACCTACCTTTTAAAACTCCTCCTAGACTGTTGGTCCGATTTTGACCAAATTTGACCCAGATTATCTTCAGACCATGCTGGCAAAAAGTTATGGATTTTGTGTTGATAGACACAACCATTTTTGTACAGTGCCGCAACAAATTTGAGGCTTGATGCCAAACTGCATCTGAAGCTGTATCTCTGCAAAGCTTTGACATATTGACACCAAACTTTGCGTGTGCCATTGTCACCTCACACAAAACATACCACGTCGATTTGACAGCGCCACCTATTGGTCAAAAGTGATAAGCCATTAAATCATATTACTAGTAGATGTATATGATTTTTCTGCTATTTTGACTAAAATCATGTTAAAACTTTCAATAAGTCATTGCTTCAGTTGGTCTGACGGTTGCTGCCATGCATGCTTTTGCAGTGCTTGGCCCCTTAATTGCTGCTTGCAGCTATATTTCACAATATTATTGTTTTTACTGTACTTTCTGATTGAATAAATGCAGCCTTGCTGAGCTAAATTTTATCAATCTCAAACTTTTGAATTAACTTTTGATTAACTTTACACAGTCATTAAACTAAACTGAATCAAAACTGAACAGACTTGACTTATTGTCTTTTTAGAGCTGCTTTACATCAGAATTTCAGTTTGCCTCGTGTTTGATGAAGTTTGCATCATTGATTTCATTCTTCTTATTACTGTGAAGCTGCTTTGAAAGAATCTGTCTTGTCTAAAGTGCTATGTAAATAAAAATGACTAGAATAGAGTACCCATAATAGTCTCCGTTTTCACATTTTAAACTCAACTGACGTAGATGATTTGATGTTCATCTTCTCTCCCTGAAGCAAGTCTACATGTTTTAGCACTCGGTTCTCAAGAGAAACTATAATGCTTTATTTTCTTAAATTATTAATTGTTTGTTTTCTATCTGTCACCGTGATGTCATGCAGATGACAGTAATTATGCCGGTTTGACACTGTAATGTCAACTGTAATTGGGTACTTCTGCTATCCACCAACAGGTTGAGAAGAAACTCATGACAGTGTGTACTATTTTCACGTGTCTTCTGGGTAATGGGGATTGTCTGGTGAGAATGAGAAACATAGAAGACGTAGATCTCGATTTGGACAGCCATCTGTGCGAGACGCGTTTCTGTTTGATACTCCTGGTCAAAAGACTGATTTGACTGGGGATTTGGAGACAAACAGCTAAATATTGTTTGAACATGGCAGATGCTCATTAGAATCTGATATCAGATGTCTCTACCCTCCTCACATATGAATACGTCCTCTCTCCGTCCAGGGTTAGTGATTGAGTGAATGGCTGAAAGCAAATATAGTGGATGTGTTTTCATATTGAATACAGCAAACTGCCGCTATCAGTCACGTCTGCTGGGGCTCTTCTGGGACAGTTTGTGTCTGGAAGCTGTCTTTGCATAAGCCATATCATTTTTTGCCATTCATCACTGGGATATTTGTCCAGTGTAGCATACCCTGTTGTCTACAGTTGTCTGAGACAGAGACAGAACAATGGCATGGAATCAGACCTGTGTACGCCGTTTGGAAGTTGCAGTAACTTCTTGAATTGTTTCACTGCTCATTTGTATAGAGTTTAACTTTGCCTTGTTATATCTGAACTGTCGCTCATTACCTCATTATGATTTCCAGTCGCTTTTATGCTACAAGATCAGTGTGAGCACCAATTTACACAAAAAGAAGGAGACCAGAGTATGCCACATATTAGGAATGTTAATTTTCAGGAATTTTCATGGTTGATTGCTTTTTTCTTGTATTAAAATATTGATTAGGGCTGTCACTAATGATTATTTTGGTAATCAAGTAATCTGTTGATTATTAGTCAAGTAATCGGATAATTATAATTAATTTTTTTGTAGTAATAAAAATAGACCTAAGTGAACAATAGCCTTTAAAATTACTTAAAATACATATATAGATATGAGGCAATAATTAGTTCAAATAAAGTATCAAAAGAAAGTAATCATATGGTTTTACTGAACAAAACTGTTAAAATGCATAATGTGTTGTAAATAATAGAGCTACATTACGCATTATAACAAATGCCTGCAGATGGCGCCAACGGCCTGACGATTGTTTTTAGACTTTACTGTGCGGTCTAATCTGTGTTTAATATTGACTAAACAACACTTAATTCAAATGTCCACTTAATCTTTAATATTATGATAGAAAAGCTACAGCCATTGTAATCTCTTGAATATTTGGACATCAAAACGTGTACATTCAGAAGGAGGATTTAAACTTTTATTTTGAAATTGCGATGAACATTTAGCTAGAACCTTACTGAGGTGATCTCCTGTGTTTGTGTAGGTTTACGTTATAAATGATTTACCTTACAAACCGGATGAACTAACGCACGTTGCGTTCCAGATGAACTTTATAATAAACCCAAACTCACAGCAATATGCAAAGATGGTGTTTGAGACGCTCCACACATGTAAATGATAACAGTTTGTGTAGCAGCATTTACAGTGAATGGAGCCACTCTGCGATGCACGTACGTAACCTAAATGCATGTGAATTCTTAATAGAATTATTAGGTTTAATATGTGGAATACCCCACTTCCGGTATTTTGCCGGTTACTTGACACAGGCAAAATGCAATGAATAATTTTTTAAAATTGAATACTCGAGGAATAGTTGCAGCCCTAATATTTATCGACCAATTTATTAAATTGCTAGACATGTACCAAATACAATCAGGAGCAGTATTGTATGGAAACCCGTTTCCGCCACTGATTAACAAATATCTTACAATTCATTTTTTTTTTCTTAGAATTGTCTAATATTTAAAGTTAAATGCAAGTTATAAAGTCAGAATTGCGAGATAAAACTTTTCTTGCTATTGCGCGTTTATATCTC
>JAHKKF010378222.1:0-15823 GCA_019740295.1 Labeo calbasu | reverse complement strand
ATTTTGAAGTTGAGGGAGAACATGAGATGGGAGTTTTTCCACATACACTAATTGATATGAACCAGAATACACAGAGTTCAGCAGAGCAAGACAAGACGAGCATTTGACATTAAAAAGTATTTAAATTGTATTATTTTTATTAAAATAACCAATTGTTTGACTATATAAGACCCTTCTTCCTCGGCTGGGATCGTTTACAACCGCATTTAAACTACATTCTAGAAGTTCAAACTCGGGGCACCATATCAGTCCATTATATGGAGAAAAATCCTGAAATGTTTTCCTCAAAAAACAATTTCTTTACAAGTGAAGAAATTAAAAGAAAGAAAGAAAGAAATGAACACCTTGGGTGACAATGGGGTGAGTACATTATATGTGAATCGTTGTTTTGGAAATGGACTTCTCCTTTAACAGAAGGTGGCCTGATGTGAATTCTAAGAAGATTTAGTGTGTTTGGTTCAAGCTCTTCCTCTGATGGCAACAATACATGTTTGTGTTTGAACCAAAAACATAAATGATTTAAATAGATGTTTGAAATTATTTTTTTGTTTATTTAGTTATATTTAGCAAAAATATTGCTTTTCACTAGAGGAAGCGTTATTATGTACTATGCACTTGTATTTTAGTTAAAAGCATCTTAATGATGGATTTGTTTCAGCTTTTGTCTTCTCAAGATGTGAACTGATGGACTGGAGTGGTCTGGATTACTTGTGGATTATTGTGATGTTTTGGACTCTCATTCTGACGGCACCCATTCACTGCAGAGGATCCACTGATGAGACAGTGATGGAATGACACATTTCTACAAATCTGATAAAAAAAAACAAACTCTTGACCTGAGGATTAGCACATTTTCATTTTTGACTGCACTATTCCTCTAAAGGAGACCTATTATGCCCATTTTTACAAGATGTAATATAAGTCTCAGGTGTCCCCAGAATGTGTGTGTGAAGTTTCAGCTCAAAACACCCCACAAATCATTTTTATATAATTTGGAAAATGCCTATTTTGAGTGGAGTTAGAAACACACAGTTTTCATGAATGTCTCTTTAAATGCAAATGAGCTGCTGCTCCCCGCCCACTTTTCCAGAATAGAGCTGTGCCTTTACAGCTCGTAGCTAAAAAACATCTGTTTGGTTTTGATTATCAAACTAAAATCCTGCATTTAAACCATATTTGTTTAAACTAAGTTCTCTTCCACGTCTTATTGCGCTTAAACTGTCAAATACATATACGTTCATGTTAAAAACACAAAGGAGCTACAAAAAAACAGTCAGTTATGTCTGTAAATGCAAACAGCATGTTTATATTAGATCTGTGTGGCAGCAGCGTAATATACAGTAAATAATTCAATAAATCCACAGCTCTAAATAGCCTTCTGTGCTTGTCTGTGCAGCCAACGACAGAACGGTTAGCATGCTTTGCTCCAATGTTTGCTGTGGCGTTAGAACTGCTACACCGCTGTCGCTTGTGAAAACAAAGTGACTGCGCCGTGGGTGCAGATTAAGAGGCGGTAATATTATAACGACATCTCTTTACTACATCACCTGGGGAGCGAAATCTGACCGGATCATTTTTAGCACATGCTTGCAAAGAAAGGCTTACCAAAACAAAGTTATTTTTCACGTTTTCTGGGTTGGTAGATGCACCGGGGACCCGATTATAGCGCTTAAACATGGAAAAAGTCAGATTTTCCTGATGTGTCACCTTTAAGCAAAACCAGGTGCTAATATAAACTGCAAGCATTTGTTGCACATTACCTATAAAATTAATTAAATACAAGAATAACAACAAACAAACTCAGACATAAGACAGCAGTAAGCATACACGGCAAATTAGACACATCTACATCTATCCCTTTGCAATAAAACTTGCATCTGTGGATCATTTTGTTTGTAAACTCATTATGTCGAGCTGTAATTAGTGATAGTCCTTGAGATTAGCTTTAAGGCATTTCATTCAGCAATGCATCCATCATACACACAACACACACGTCTGTGACGGGTTACGATTCTCAACTGCTGCACAAAGACGTCAGAACCTTCAGAAAGACTTCAGAGAGGAACCACGATGAATGTTGTTAATTAACAATTTGTTAACTGCACCAGATGTAAACATAACGTCAAATTAATAGACACTGCCAGATACAATAGGCCTATAAACAACAATAGGAATTATAATGAGTTTAACGATTCAAGTTCTGATTGTTTCATGCTCCGTTAATGATTCTTTTAATACTTTTGTGATTATGTTTGGAAAATTATTACAAAATAAAGAGGTCATCACAAAATACAGTAAAACACTGTCAGTCTTACCTGCATGAGCATGTAGTAAATGCCTGCCAGACCATGAGCCGCTCCTACATACTGTTTCTTATGCCACTCGTACAGCAGCGGGCAGCGCTCGGTTTTCTTCTCCTCTTTAGACAAGTTCTTCCCTGACTCCAAAATAGCCGTCACCACCTTGGAGGAACAGAGAGCACGCCGGGATTAGATAATAGTCTTGTTATGGATCAAAGTGTCGGTCAATTTCCAGTAATCAGCAGGTTTATTCACAGCGGTTCGGCAAAGGTTAAAGAACTGATTAAAATACACTGTCAGCAAATGCAAAGTAATCAAATGACTGCACTGCAGCAGTGCCACTGTGAAACATAACAGAACTATTAAAAAGGCTGCAAATGTCACGTCTGGACTATTAAAGGTGCCAGCAAAGATCATCACAAGCAGAATCAATGTATTCAGGATAAGCACAACAGTGAAAACCATGAACTCCTGCATGGAAAAGGGTCGTGCATGGACTTTATTTCTCCTTTTGTGTTCAACAGATAAAATAACACGAGGCGGGGCTCTACAGTGCCACCATTTCAGAGGCATTTGCGACTGATAACTACTGCATGCGACGATGAAGAAATATTTAGGAGCAGCAGTGCGACTGACACAATCAGCATATTTGTGTTTGCGCTGAGGGGACATTCAACCTTGTTTTTACAACCTTGAGTATCACAGACATATGTCACCAATCCTTTCATAAACAAAGTGTAGAGAGTGTAAATAAGAGATTGATTGTGTAGTGTAGAGAGCTTCGTTCATTATAATGGCCACAAACTAAGATGAGTGACAGCTTTTAATGATTTTAAGGGAGTTTGTAAATGAGACACGGATTTAATACAACAGTTCAATAAACAAGAAGTTAATATTAAGTGACTTACATTGTCTGACTAGAACACTATTGCCTGATTTTGCTTTATTCCATCGTCACAAATAGTATGAATCAAGTCACAACTGAGCCGCTGCGCATCTCCATTCAAACACAGCGCTGTTTCCTTTATGAATGAACGTGCGTTTTAAATGAATCCAGTGAGTCAATGATTCAATTTCCCATTCATAAAGACAGTCACTTGCTTTATTCCTGAATGAATCAGCCGTTCAAATGAATAAATGAATTAAATCAGTGACTTGCTGCCACCCACTGGCAGTTTTAGTTTCATTTTTGAAGTACCTTCTTTTCAGTTATTTAAATCATTTAATATTTCTGTATTCAAAATTTTATATTTAAAACATTAATCTCAACATGAATTTACGAATTTGATTGCACTCATGCGACCGCTGAGCCTCATGAAACATATGAAAATACAACTACAAGACACTTTTGTGTTCTTCTGTGCACCTCTGTAGTACACATTCATTTTGTTAATACTGATTTCATTTTAATGGTAACTTATTCTACTTGTTCTTATTCTGTTGTTTTAATGAGAACTTATAAAAAGCTTAAATTAAATTTGACAAAATTAATTTAATTTAATAAAGTTAGAAAAATGCCATTACAAAGGTAAAAACAAAATTCTCCTGTAATTCACTTTAAGGAGTCAAATATCACCTTGTAATGGGAAGGCTATTTTTTGATCAGATATTTTGATTATTCATTAGAAGGTGCTTCTGAAATTTTGACTGTGCTCCTGCATTGTTTAAGTTAGAAGCACAAGTGATCCTAAAAAGAAAAGAGTGAGGGCAAGTTTGTTAGTTTTGTGTGAACCATTTCTTTTAAAACACACACTGTGATATCCGCAAATGTTAAGCACAAACAAATATTTGACCCACAAATCACTCACAAATGTACTTTTTTTACTTACATTTTTACACACCTTCATTAGAAGTACTATTCAACATATTATATGTAAGGTATGTGTACATGTGTAATGTATATGTAATGTGCATTAACCTCAAATTTACTGTTTACAAAATTTGAAAAACCAAATCCTCAAAAACCCTAACAAAACAACACATCAAACCAAAAACCAAACAAAAAGGCAACAAAACAAAAGCCTAAATTAAAGACCCTAAAACAGAAACCCAACAAAAATTAACATCTAAAACAGAAACCTAACAAACTAAACAAAAACCAATAAAACAAAATCCTAAATCAAAAACCCAACAAAAATTAACATCTAAATCAAAAACCAACTAAACAAAAACAAACGCACCCATTAAAAGGTTTCGATTGTGTCTGGCGAACCATTTGAAAAGTGCAAATGAAATGAAATGCCGCCCACAGCTTTCTGAATCTCATTCTGTGCAGTTCAAAGACAGAGACACACACACTGCCCACCACAGTACGCGTGACGGACGGGATTAGACACGACACACGGCTCCCCAGAGAGTCTAGCGCGACCGGCGCTGAAAGATTAACCTGTAAAAGAGCTGCGTCATCTGGGAGCACTGCAGCGACAGACCCACAAATAAATGTGCCTAGTCATGAAGCTGAAGACGACAGATCAACTAGGAAGTGATAGACAGAGGGGGAAGACTGCAATAAAGAGGAGAGATAGGAGACAGTAAAAAACAGATTCAAAACCTGATTCTGAGTAATTGCATTTGCAGTTAATGTCACTGAGGCCATTTCAGGCAATGGACCAGAATACTGGGCGGTGTGCATTCAGCACAAGCTATAGATTTACCCAGGGATAAGAATGACCGACGGTCAGCAATAGTTTAGGCGGCATCTCTCTCTCTCTCTCTTTCTGTGAAACTGCCCCGTCACCAGAAGCAAGTGGACTGCAGCCGGAGAGATTCCCCGGAGAACAGACTGTGTGCTTCCGAACATACAGCCAATCTATAATCACAGCTCCGACACTACAGTTACAACGTTAGCAGATCATACCGTTCACGATCAGTGTTGGGGGTGACGCATTACAAGTAACGTGAGTTACGTAATAATATTACTTTTTTCAAGTAACTAGTAAAGTAACGCATTACTTTTGCATTTCTAAGAAAATATCTGAGTTACTTTTTCAAATTAGTAACGGCATGTTACTTTTTTCCCCCATTTATTGACTGACAGGTCTCCTAAACATGATGTTACTGTATTCTAGACAAAATATGAACATGCATTAATTCATCTCACTCACAAAAAACTATTTCAGTATTCCTCAAAATGAATAAAAAAAGTAAATTGCAAACTTAGAATATGATGCAACCCTGCAATAATTAAATATTTTACATTAAAAAAAATATCCTTTACGTATTTTATCCCATTTTATTAACCAGTGTCTTTGCTGCTGACCTTCGATGATGCAATTCAATCATAATAATAAGCAAGTAATAATTACCTACTTTAGATAAACTAACATTTGTACTTCATTTTTTATAGCTGAAAAGTGAAAAGGTGAATTCATTTCACTTTTGATGTAAAAGGGCTTTTACATTATAGAATTGTTTTATATCAAAAACAAAGACGCAAGCCCTGCCCAGATTTAAAAAGTAACGCAAAAGTAACGTAACATATTACTCAGTAACGTAATTACATAGTTACTTTTTCAGGGAGTAAAACAAAATTGTAATGCATTATTTTTAAAAGTAACATTCCCCAGCACTGTTCACGATACACTCACATATACAAAACAACAACATCACGCCCGAATCATCATGTTAACCAACTTAAAAAGTGGTCTGGTCTGAATCAGGAGAGAAAACTGCACAGATCAAGCACCGTTTAGGCAAAACAGCTCTAAACAATTACGTGAGAGACAACAGGAGATGGACTTTTTCACTGGAGGAAACGTTATTATGAATTATGGACTCTTATGTGAGTTAAAACAATGTCTTGACGAATTTGTTTCAGTTTTTGTCTTCTCAAGATGTGAACTGATGGACTGGAGTGGTGTGGATTACTTGTGGATTAATGTGATTTTTTATCAGCTGTTTGGACTCTCATTCTGACGGCACCCATTCACTGCAGAGGACCCATTGGTGAGCAAGTAATGGAATGAAACATTTCTACAAATCTGGTGAAGAAACAAACTCATCTACATCTCAAATGAACTAAGTTTTCAGCAAATTTTCATTTTTAGCTGAACTATTCCTTTAAGAGCGCCCCAATGTCTGTACAAATCACACACTAAACTTTTCACCTCAACCTCCTCAGAGCCAGAGTTATATTTTTACCAAAACATTCAGAAATAGTCACTGACTGACTGTAAAAAGCAAAGACTCCAATTTAAATATTTTAGATGGAGATTAATTCCTTCACATCAGGGCTGACAAAGAAATTACAATGTGAAGATGCATTAAAAGCAGCAGGAAGACATGACAGATGCTGCCTACTGAGATGAAGAATGTCAAAGGAGTCACTGGAGAGTAATCTGCCATCAAACGATCTATTTTCAGATGCAATTACCCGTAAAATGCACTGCAGAGAATAAAAAGACTACTACTGTATGTGTCATCTGCATTTACTACACTATAAAGACAGTAATTATTCACAAAATCAAGTTATTGTGCATCTCTGTGTCCAAATGTAATCAAAAATGTTGTTTCATGTTTCATGAAGTTATGATCATTTAAGAAATGCCATTAAATTATCACAATATCACATGAGTATGAATTCTGCTGTACTCAATATTAGCATGCAGGGAATGTAAAAATAAATAAAAGTATACTTAATTAAGATATGTATTCATATATTTATTACATGAAGTATAATTAGATAATAATAAATGATGAATAAATACATACAACTATCAAGTTTCATTAGACCGATGGTTTATATTAAATCAATTGGACACTTGATAGCTTTTTGCACATACCCCAACATATACTAAAATATGTTTTAATATTTTCCAAATTCCTGTTTGAGTTTTTCCTTTTTAATTTTTCTGGACTCTGTTTAATGGTTAAAAAAATGTTAGTAATTAAAAAAAAAACAAAACATATAATATAACACAATATAACAACAAGTTAATAAAAAAATAGGGTCTTATGAATAATGTTTCATTTTTCCCAAATTTTAATTTAAATTTTTCTGGATTTTAATAGTTTAATTAAATATTAATAATCCAAAAAAGAATTATTTGGATTTGTTAATCCAAAAATTGCCAGATTCTGTGACATCCTGTGTTATACAGTCAATTCCATTTTTTGATTGGATTCTGTGCTTCATGCACTACGAAAATCATAGGGCCCTGATATTGTGTATAAGCCTACTTTTTTGTTTGATTATCAACTAACTACTGTGCAGTATTTTCAGTATTTTTTATATAGTTTTACTGAGAGATATGAAGTACGATACTGCAAACTTACACTGCAGCACATCTATTAGTTCACCATTAAGTGTGTATCTGTCTTAACACAGCATCCTGGTCTCAGTCATGTCTCCATGCTGGGATGGCTTCTGCTCCAGACCTGTTAGAGACCTGTTCTAAAAATAGCCAGAGACGGCTATGAGGAGGAGAATGTGTGTCCTGCATTATTTGTGTGTGACTGCAGCACAGGTCCAGGAACAGCTCCTCTCACACATGGTCGTCCAGTGCCGAATCACAGAAACATTTCTGTTGATCCGCCCTGATCGCATCAGACGCTCCAGACTTACTGTTTCCCGCAGTTTTAATAACCATAAATCCTCCTCATGCCAGATTCAAGTCAATGGCAGCTTTAATGTTGCGTAATTACTGTGGCAAACATGCCACACAAACGCATTACTCTCCGTCATCTCGCTCCTCTCGTCTGCCCACATACACTGGGAAGCTGGACGCCGGCCAACACACAGACACTATAATGTATGATGTACAGTAAAGCAGCCCACAAGAGGCTAAACATTTACAGTGCAGGTCAGTGGATTAATGCATCTGCTGCAGACACACAAACACACTCTAGAAGATCAGCGGTTTTATCAATGGATGCATTGTAATGTATTTTCAATGGCAAGTTTTACTGGCTGTTTACGTATGAATATCATGACAGTCACCTTGGCGATGGTGGTCTCGTCCACCGTGTCCGGCCCCATCTCTTTGTTGACGTAGAGCAGGGCGTAGAGGTATCCGGCCCGTCCGTACAGGAGCTCATCAGGAATGTCTGAGTCTGGACTGAGCACCGAACGCTGGAGCTGGAGCAATCTGAACGACAGGAGAACAAGATCAAACCACATGAAAGAAGTCTGGACGTCCACACGTTTAAATTCCACTGGTATCGATGCATCTGCATTTCACCGCTTGTAACTGATAGGACACATATGTATAGACGTACAATAAATGTATTTATGGATGTATTTTAAATGTATGTCATCATTGTTAATGAGCTCACCAAGCAAATTCTGAACAACTAGGCTGCTATGGCTTTAAATAAATAAATAAATAAGTAAATAAAAAGAAGAAAAAGAAGAATGTTATAAACTGTGCAGTACAATACTGACTGCTGCAAACAGAATGGAAAAAATATTAAATGTTTATCAAACACGTTAAATGCAACAGCCATCATGTTTCCAGGTGCCGCTACAATAAGACCTTAAAAATAACATAAGTTATCTAAAATAACAAGATATCTAAATAACTAAGAATTATTCAATTTAATCTTTCAAATCTTTCAAATCATTTTTCACATTGTATTCATTTAATTTTATGTTTTTCAGAAGTTGTATATCTATTTTAACATATGTGACCCTGGACCACAAAACCAGTCATAAGTGTAAATTTCTCGAAATTGAGATTTATACATCATCTGAAAACTGAATAAATAAGGTTTGTCAGGATAGGACAATATTTGTCTGAGATACAACTATTTGAAAATCTGTAATCTGAATCACAATATTTTTGTGAAAACAATCGCACGTTTTATTTTTCAGGATTCATTGATGAATAGAAAGTTCAGAAGAACAGCTTTTATTTAAATTAGAAATCTTTGGTGACATTATAAATGTCTTTACTGTCACTTTTGATCAATTTAATGCATCCTTGATAAACATATTAATTTATTTAAAAAAAAAATTGCCCCTAAACTTTGGCATTGTATTATATATCTGCATTATATCAAGCACCCTACTCTCTAGCTTAATCTAGATATTAAAAATATACACAAATCAGTTTAATTTAATTAGAGCATCATGTAGTATTTCTTCTTTTTTT
Organism: Labeo calbasu; assembly: GCA_019740295.1. Lineage (NCBI taxonomy): Eukaryota > Metazoa > Chordata > Actinopteri > Cypriniformes > Cyprinidae > Labeo > Labeo calbasu. The sequence goes on along the minus strand of JAHKKF010378222.1, from coordinate 6,432 downwards.
TTTTATATTTGAACAAGGCACTGAACCGAGGACACAATATGGGCAGGGCTGGATGAGGGTTTACAGGATATGTAATCAGGCTCATGCTGAGAGCTGCAGTGGAGCAGACGATCTATCAGACGAATGAGTACAGAGAGCACAGCACGCCACCGCTGAATAACACACACACACACACCACACACACGCTCCCCACAGACGCACTACAGCGAGAGCGTTTCACTACAACACGCGCATTTGTTTCTCACACGCAGAAACGCCTCAGAGGAGCAAAGCCAATTTCCACCTCCAGCTCTTCAATCAAATCAGAATCTGTTCTCCTCACCGTTATTCTGCCAACAGATGAAGCGCATGGAAGAGTGCACGACAAACTCTAGTGCCTTTGGGTGCTTCAATGGCCTTCTAGAAACAACACTGCCTAACATAATACAATTTAGTGACAGCAAATCAAATGTAGGCAATCTGGTTAAACTCCGTTGTCAATCAAGATGTTCACATCTTTCTTTCTTAAGTTTTATAGAATTATGTTTTTTGAAGATTTCTCTCCATATAATGGACTGATACGGTGCCTGTGAGTTTGAACTTCCAAAATGCAGTTTAACAGCAGCTTCAAACGATCCCAGCCGAGAAAGAAGGATCTAGCGAAACGATCGTTAAATTGACAATTTATATACTTTTTAACCTCAAATACTCATCATGTCTAGCTCTGCATGAACTCCGTGTAATCCGGGTCAATACAGTTAGGGTATGTCAAAAACTCCCATCTCATTTTTTCCTCCAACTTCAAATTCATCCTACATCGCTGCAGAAGTACCGACACAGTGTTTACAAAGCGAAAGTGCAAAGAGGATCAAATGCCCTTTACAAAAAAAGGAAAAACAGCGATGTAGGGTGATTTTGAGGTAGGAGGAGAAAATAACATGGGAGTTTTTTCGACATGCCTTAACTGTATTGACCCAGATTACACAGAGTATACGTAGAGCTAGACAAGGTGAGCATTTGAGGTTAAAAAGTATATCAATTGCACTTTTATTTTAGAAAATAACCAATCATTTCGCTAGATAAGATCCTTTTTCCTCAGCTGGGATCGTTTATAATCCTTTGAAGCTGCATTTAAACTGCATTTTGGACATTTAAACTCACAGACATCTTGGACGACAATGTTTCGTTCTGGAAGTGGACTTCTCCTTTAATTTAGTATTAAAGAAGAAAAAAACGGATTTTGATTTCAACATTACATACATAATGAAAATAAATGGTTATAAATGTTTTTTAAAGAATAATAAAACATGATTTTGATCAGGTTTTTTTAAAAAATGAAATGATACTCTGGTGGTGGTGGTGAGTCACTGTCTTAATGAGTGAGTCATTGAATCACTGACTGTGAATTCTACTAAAAAAAAAAACGTGGATTGATTCAGTATTGAAACACAACTGTGTGTCGATCAGAGACACTCAACGGTTCTGCTGCGGCTTTGACGAAAACTATTTTCTATTTTTTAACTCAACATTTACTTTTTGTTTCGTGAACTGTTACAGCACTCTTGCTGGTGTGATATCAACTATATCATATGATATAAATATAAAAGGGTGATATTTTGGCCTCATATCTTGAATTTTGGGCTCACATAACTGCATTCAGATAGACCTCATCCTGCAGTTTACTTTTAAAGGTCAGATGTGTGGCTGTGCACATGCATATATTTTTAAATCAAATCAATTTTGAGATTTGATATCTTTTTGAATTTTATGATAAAGATTCCACAGGGCTCTGTATTTGGTCAGCAGCTTTTTCAAACACAATGCTGTACATTACTCAGTATAAGTGTTGCTTTATGTAGACATATTAGCAAAATAACTGTTTGCCCATTGAAGCAAAGTCGTCCTTCATCGTGATTATCAAACACTGCAGCAACAGAAGATGAAGGACAGGTCTGGACGGGGCGCTGTGTTAAAGGAGAAGTCCACTTCCAGAACAAAGATCCACAGATAATGTACTCAACCCCTTGTCATCCAAGATGTTCATGTATTTCTTTCTTCAGTCGTAAAGAAATTATGTTTTTTGAGGAAAACATTTCTGCATTTTTCTCAATATAATGGACTGATATGGTGCCCCGAGTTTGAACTTCCAGAATGTAGTTTAAATGCAGCTTCAAACGATCACAAATGCGGTTGTAAACGATCCCAGCCGAGGAAGAAGGGTCTTATCTAATGAAACGAAAGGTTATCTTCATTTTAAAAAATGTAAATACTTCTGAATGCCAAACGCTCGACTTGTCTTACTCTGCCTGGATTGTGTTTGTGATCGTTTGAAGCCGCATTTAAACTACATTCTGGAAGTTCAAACTCGGGGCACCATAAGACTGAAGAAAGAAAGACATGAACATCTTGGCTGACAAGGGGGTGAGTACATTATATGTCAATCTTTGTTTTGGAAGTGGACTTCTCCTTTAAATGCCTTAATCATTTTAACACGTTATTTAGTCCATATTTAATTCTTACTTCGTGAGGCACTCCTGGGACTCGGCCTGGTTTTTTAAGTGGTGGTGAACGACCGCGCCTACGGCCAGAGGCCCGGCGTCTCCGCACAAGAAGGTGACGCGCCGTCCGTTCAGGTTCCTCAGCGTGCGTTTGACGTAATCCAGAGCCCGCTGCAGATGCGAGGCCTCCTGCGTCACTCGATAAAGCTGCAGGTACAGCAGGGCTATGCCTGCGAATGACAATCACCTTTCACAGCATTGGGACTCCTGCGTTTACACTCACTACAACATATTTAAAACTAATCCAACTTCAGCATTTATTTTGGAAAGTTCTGCTAGAATTCTGCTAAATTAAGCCACTTAATTCAAATATCAAATGATCAAAATATTCCCCAGGGTTTAATGGTACAGCTTGACAAAAGTGGTCAATAGTAAAATTTGATCATTGAAGCAATCAGAATGAGATTGTTTTCTTATCTTCCTTATGCAATATGATCCCAATTACGTTACTTTCTCTAAGAATTTAAACGAATGTTTATTTTTTAACGGGAAAACCAGGCAGTAACAGCAATGCATGCAATGAACTCTTTTATTGCACACAAAAAAGTAATAGCATACCAATTTGTGCGAATAAAGTCCATTATATTAACTGTTTGGTATTCACCTGTCCAGCCTGTGTATGTAGAAAAATCGTGAGGATCTGCAGTCTTCAGGCCCTCCTCCATCTGTTGGAGAAGGTCTTTGATCTTGCTTTGCAGTTTCTTCTGAAAGGCATCACTGATCTATTTTCAGGGAAGAAAGGAAGAAAAAAAAAAGAGTTTGTAAGAAAGCTTCCAAGCTTCATTTGGCAAACTGTTGTTTTACTAATGAGTTTACATAAAGAGACGCTGGCACTGAGTAACGTACGCCATTGTGATGAAAATGCTGTGGAACAGATACAGAGCCCTGCGGAATCTCCATCATAACATATGAAATATATGCATATCAAAACAAATCAAATCTCAAAATTGATTTGATTTAGAAATATGCATGTGCATACCCATGTGTCATAGATGCACATCTAACCTTTAAAAGTAACTCGTACTTCGGGGACCTCTTTGCCCTGCAATGCAAATTCTCAGTTCAACTCGGAGAACCACTGATTATATTACACAGAGTCATTCCACAAATATTTGACAATAAAGTATCAGAGAGACTAGCTAATTGTGCACCGAATCAGCTGTCGTGTGATTTGCTGACAATGGTACAAAGGGGAATGTGGCACCCCGGGATGCCGGTGTTCACCCTGATACAAAGAGCACATTTGAACACAGAAGAAAATAAGGTCCTTTTATTCAGACTGTTTACTGCCACAGGGGAAAATTCATAACGTGCACTGCTATTTCTGAAGGTCTGAGTTCAATAGCTCAGGAACCTTGGGCACAGAAGAGTGAAGGTGGATCAAATCCAGAGTTATTTCTTTCTCCTGCAGCAGTGAGTCTGTGAGCCGAATCCTAATGAGCAAAACCTCACCTACAACAGGACACTCACCTAAAACAAGAAACTCTGACATACACAATCTGAATACAAGTAGTAAGGAGTAATTGTGGGTAAAATAATCCACTAGGGGCAGATATTTCAAGCTCACATCTGTATTTCGCCCACACTGCAAAAAGCTGTTAGTAAAATGCTGAAGTCAGAAAAGTCTTAAAAATCAAATTGAGGACTTTTGAAAAACACAGTTTAAAACCATGATTTTTTTTTTGTCAGTTCACAATGTTAGTAAACATAAAAAAAGAAAAATAATTAATAACAAAAATATTTTATTATATATAAAAATGATGCCAAAATGGGAAATGGGGTTGTACATTTTGCCTAAATTAAAGTATCAGGTAAGAGCCACTAAAACTGAAAACATTAAGAAAAAAAATATTAATATTAACATAAATATTAACTGATATTTAAAAAAAAAAACACTTTTTTATCTAGTTGCCTAAGCAACAGTTCTCATTTTCATTTAAATATAAAATTAATAACTAAATAATTAATAATTAAAACTATAACTGAAATAAAAATAACTTCCAAATTAAAAAAAAACTTAATTAATTAAGAAATAAACCCTCAAAGGTTACTAAAACTAGCTAAAATTACAATGAAAACAGATAATATTAAAATAATAACTGATTCACAATTAATAAAAAACTACAATAGTATCTCAACAATGCAGACTAGCTACATTTGGACACAATGTTGGTTTGCAATGTATAATTCCTGGGGTTGAATGCTTACAAATGGTTGAGCTTACAAATGCAATCAATATTTAAATTTGAGTAAACACTGAAAGTCCAAATTATGTTATCTTCACAATTTATAATAGAAATTTTCCTAAGGACATGTGATGGCGTTTGCCTTATGATGCTCAGATTTTCTGGGTGGTTGTCAGGATGTTGTTATATAATTGCTAAAGTGTTCTGTGTGGTTTCTAGTGTGTTGCAATTCAGTGCAGTGTTCAGATTTTAAGATTTCAACTGAAAAATGACTGTTTAATTTAGTCTTTTTAGAGCTACAGTAGAATTGAAATTAGTTTCAAATTAACTTTAAACTGATAAACAGGAAAATCATGATTTTTTTTCTTGTTTATCACTTTAAAGCTGCTTTAAAACAAAAACTGGGAAATATGCAAATTCTACGCATTACATAAAGCAAATATCTGTTACTCAAAAATAACCAAGTGTACCGCAATGGAGAAATTCTGATGCATTGACATTTTTGAGCATAGAGCCCTGCTGCTGTCTGAAGCAAATAATGAACATGTATTTCCGCAGAGATCCACGGCACAGGAATGACTGACAGCTGAGGGGACGGAAACGAGAGACCCTGCTGAACCACAACACGTGTGAAGCAAACCGTCAACCACTGCTGACAATACAAAGAAAACGCGCACAAACCACCTCATCATTCCTCCACAATGGAGAAAACAGAGATGGTGTCTGACTCCTCAGAGAACAATTTGCTACAGTACAAAATATTGGATATAACCAAAACAAAACTACTCCGGTACTACCAGTGCACACTGTGACCGTATCAGTCAGTAATGCCATGATAATCAGAAATACAGCATGGTGCTGAATGATCGCTGTTGTTTTTTTACATGGCTCTCCTTTTGTCCATGGTAGAGTGGTGCTTTCATAGTGAATGTCCAAATAACCATAGCAACCACAGCATTTGATCAAAATTAGACGATGCAAAAATAAATAAATAAATAAATAAATAAATGTGCTGCACATTTTGCAACACTACAGTTTTAGTCAAATCTTTATGGAAGCCTGTTTCTGCCATGGAATTTAAAAAAGAAAAATAGGTATTGACAATTTTTATAAAATGCAATTTTTTTTTCTCAGAACTGCAAGATGCAAACTCAGAATTCTGACCTTTTCCTTGTAGTTTCAAGTTTACATCAATTCTGAGTTTATATCGCATAAGTCAGACTTTTTCTTATGAGTTTGTGTCTCATAATTTTGACTTTAAACCTTGCAATTCTGACATCACAACTGAGTTTGTGTCTTGTAATTTTGACTTTGCATCTCAATTCTGTGTTTGCAACTTGTAATTGTGAGTTCATATCTTGCAATTCTGACATTACATAATTTCTCTTCTCATAATTTTGATTTTACTTCTTTTTTACATCTCATAAATCTGAGTTTATATCTTGTAATTTTGATTTTTCATCTCAGAATTCTGAACTTCTATCTCTTAATTCTGACTCTTCTCATGATTCTGAGTTTACATGATAGAATTCAAATTTTTTTCTTGTAATTCTTAGTTTATATGTAGCAAATGTTTTCCATCATGGAATAAAAAAATAAAAAGCTTTAATTGCAATAAACAATTGTTTTTTTTTTCCTATTTCTGACTTTCTTCTGAATCCTGAGTTCATATCTTGCAATTCAGAGAACTGTGAGACAAAAAAAAAAAA
>JAHKKF010378181.1:0-12323 GCA_019740295.1 Labeo calbasu | reverse complement strand
TGAGTGTATATATATATATATATATATATATATATATATATATATATATATATTACACCTTCCAATAAAGTCAAACTATTTATTCTCAGTAGCTTTTTACTGAGAATAAGTAGCTTGACTTTATTGGAAGGTGTATAAACGGGGAAAATCAGGTCAGCTTTGATTTGATGTTGACATTAATGCTTGTTGGCATAACAAGCAACAACTGTACTTAAAAAAAAAAAAAAAAAAAAAAGAAATAATAAATATCAACAGAAACAATAAATATCTAAAGGTCTAAACAGAGACAGCTTAAATGATGGATCAATGCAAATGCTATATCAATTTTCACGGTCTTTTTTGCTCAGTCTTTTCACAAAACAATGAATTTGTTTGTGTCTCTTTCGCTATTCATCAAACATCTTGTGGGCAAGAACATCTCGTACACACTGTCAGTGCTGTTTTACGCTCCGTTTCACCAAAGACTCATCTTCTGTTCATGGCTGAGAAGCTGTCTGCTCCCGAGCAGTGCTTCTAAGATGTCTTACTGAATTCTTCACAAAAACAAAACAGTTTTGATTCTCCGTGCTGCCGAAGTTTCAGCTGTGTTGTCTGCCTTTTGAGATGAGAAAAGAATAGACAAAGAAAGTGAATTAAAGAGGGGGGAAAAAATGGTATTCTTCCAGTGTAGCAGGTGATAGATGAGCAAATACTGGATGTCTTTGGCAAAAAAAAACACTTTCGAACAGACCGGCAGGGAACAGTCGTCAGGAACAAGAGACTCTCCACCCAGTGTAATGTAGTGTATCTATCACTCCTGCCTCACTTTCTGTCCTACCGTGCTCACTTGCCCTTGAGTGTGGATGGCATCCATCATAACTACGTGCTGCAGACACGTTTATGGAGTCTTATTTGTTTAACTCCAGTTTGGAAGATAATGCAGTTCTTTTCCTTCAGAAGAGTTTCTCTGATCAAAAAAAAAATTGTTTGAAGCTGTCTGTATAATGAAAGCCTCATCATGAATCCATTACTTTTGGAAAAAGGCAGACCAACAGTAATGACTGAATCCCAGAAATTAATATTTTGAAAGGTGGAGGAACCTTTTAAAATATTCTGTTTGTAGCCTCTATAGAGAGTAACATGAACATAAGAAATGTTTATGTGACAAATGAAAATGGGTCAGGCTAGAAAATCACATAAGTATAGTCTAGAAATCTTTGTGGTTACTGTCAAATTATTGTTCATTTATGCATTTCAATAGAGTAGCCATTAGACTAGAGAAGTAATGGCAAGGTGTCTTAAGAACAATTGTTAAATCAGCCAGCACAGCGTCTAGACAGATGCTTGACCACAAGGACTGGGTAAAGGTTAATAGCTCCATCTGTTGGAAGCTAAATGTAGTGTTGTTCATGTTTGTGTTGATTTTCCTTAATGTAAATATGTATCAGTCATCAAATTAACTTTATTATTCAGACCACAATAACTTGAGAGTGTACAATAAAAGAAAGCATAGATGTGGTAGTACTTTCCTCATCATTTTGACAGACCTTAGATTTTTATTTTATTATATTTTATTTTATTTTCTATTTATTTTATTATTTTAATTTTTTATTGTATTTTATTTTTTTCGTGTTCACAAAAAAATAAAGCTCCACACCATATGATTTTCATGCTTCTCCCATAGTTTCTGGGGCATACAGAAGTTGATCAACCCAAAGGTACAGAGGTCGTGAGAGATGCTGTCAGAAAGCTCAAGGTAAGTTACTGTAGTTTTACATTGCCTGCACGCTGTAGGTTCCATCTGGAAACAGGAAAGGGTATTTCTCTTGAGAGGATGTAATATCAGAACCCTCCAGCTGTTTCAGACCTTGAGCGGTGCATCACAATTTACCCATTTAATGATGCATAGAGAATTTTATTTTATTAACCCTTCACTCTCAGTCTTACATTATCACTTATATGGGGTTGTAATAAAATAGAAAATGCTATATCAACTAAAGGTTACATTTAAATAATAATAATAATAATAATTAGTAGTAGTAGTAGTAGTAGTAGTAGTAGTAGCATTAGTAATAGTAGTATCAGCAGATTATTAATGTATATAGAGAATTTCTCTGTTTCATCAACTCGACAAGATGTTAGGACTGTTTTTTTGTTTTTGTTTTTTTTTTCAACTTAAACATATCTGATGTCTTTAAATCTAATTGTTCTTTCTCTTTTTTTTCTCTCTCTAAAGTTTCAGAGACATATTAAGAAGTCAGAGGGACAGAAGATCCCAAAAGTGGAATTACAGATCTCCATCTATGGAGTAAAAATATTAGATCCTAAATCAAAAGTATGTGCATACAGCCTAACAAATGGATTTATGAAACCAATTGTATCTCACCCTCTTGACATCCAAGATGTTCATGTCTTTCTTTCTTCAGTGGATAAGAAATTATGTTTCTTGAGGAAAATATTTCAGGATTTTTCTCCGTATAGTGGACTTCTATGGTGCCTGTGAGTTTGAACTTCCAGAATGCAGTTTAAATGTAGCTTCAAAGGGCTCTAAACAATCCCAGTTGAGGAAGAAGGGTCTTATCTAGCAAAACGATCGGTTATTTTCTAAAAACATTTACAATTTATATACATTTACAGTCCCTCCAGGATTTCGCAATCTTTTTTCGTGAATTTTGAGATCCAAATGTCTGATTTTGTGGTGGTAATTTCCAAAAATTTACGCAAAATTTGGATGAGCATTTGCGGTTTAGAAGTATATAAACTCTAATTTTTTTCAGAAAATAACCGATCGTTTTACTAGAAAAGACCCTTCTTCCTTGGCTGGGATCATTTAGAGCCCTTCGAAGCTGCATTTAAACTACATTTGGGAGTTTAAACTCACGGGCAACACTGAAGTTCACTATATGGAGAACATTCCTGAAATGTTTTCCTCAAGAAACATAATTTCTTTACGACTGAAGAAAAAAAGACATTAACATCTTGGATGACAAGTGGGTGAGTGAATTATCTGAAAATTTTTGTTCTGGAACTTCAAGTAGAAGCCAGCTGGGGGACTATAAAAAGTATTTGGGCACTTTCAGGTTGTCAGATGTGTTTGTGGTTAATGATATATTACACCTGTGTGAATCTGAGAGGACCTGACTTCATACATTTGCCAAAAATGACAAGTGGATATTTTGTTGTTTAGTCTAAAAAAAAGTTTTTAAGTGTCCGAGTACTTTTTGGTGCCACTGCATGCCCATATCTCTAAAGACTCTATATTTTGTCTATACCGTCTCTTATCTTCTTTTCTTCTTCACAGGAAGTACAGCACAACTGTCAGTTGCACCGGATATCCTTCTGTGCAGATGATAAGACAGACAAAAGGATATTCACATTCATTTGTAAAGATTCAGAGTCCAACAAGCATCTCTGCTATGTGTTTGACAGTGAAAAATGTGTAAGACTACAGATAATGTCATTTTAGCAGTCCTAATTCTTTTTAACAAAATGATTTGTCACTCTCGCATATTGTTTTAGATTTTTTAAACTAAACGGATGCTTAAAAGTGGCTCAGAAGACAAATGGCCAAACAAAACACTGCCGACGATGTTACTGGGAAAATGATCTGTCATGTATCTGTCGATTCCAGGCAGAGGAGATAACTTTGACTATCGGCCAAGCATTTGACTTGGCATACAAGAAGTTTCTGGAGTCTGGGGGAAAAGACGTAGAGACGAGGAAACAGATAGGTGGCCTACAGAAAAGAGTGAGTATGATATACAACTACAGTTGGAGAACACATTGCAATAACTCAAAATTTGTTAATGACAAATGTCTTTCTTAATAGATTCAAGATCTTGAAGCTGAGAATTCTGAGTTGAAGAAGCAGTTGCAAGTTTTAGAGGAACAGCTGATGATTGCTCAGGTTCCTCCTGTAAGCACTGCATGGACTTCCTGTCAGCAGAGTGCATCTAATTGCCGTTCACCATTCTGTTAATTAGCTGGCTACAAAACCGACATCAGCTATGCCTAAAAACCTCTTCTGAACTCATGAGCTTCACTTTTTTAAGAAAAAACACTGCAGTAAAACTAGTACTGACTAGTTCTGATCTTTCCACAGCTTCTTCACATTAACTCTTCTAATGAGGCCTATATGCTTCAGAGACCCTCATCTCTCTTCTGGTGTCACAACGTGACCTCGTTCTCTTGCCTCGAAATCTCTTCTGTTACACTAACGCCAATGAGCTCACCTGACTCTAACCTTTCTGCTGGTCTTCTGACTCCTCCACCTGCTAAACCAGCTTTGTCAAGGCCTCCCAGTGGAGCCAGTGTTCCTCGTCCTCCTGTAAAGCACTTTTCTGTTTACTCTTTCTCTCTATGTGGTCTTGTTTGTTGTTTTCAGTGGTTTTTGCTAAGCTTACTAGTTCATATGGCTCCAACAAACACCTACAATTAGATTCCAGTGGTTGCAGGGTTTGTTGGATCGTTGTGTTCACACTGATGCTATTGGTTTGGAGCAGTGTGAACTAGCATTAAAGGGATAGTTCATCCAAAAAGGAAAATTCTGTCTTCAGTTACTCACCTTCATGTCATTCCAAACCCGTAAGTGCTTCGTTCATCTTCAAAACATAAATTAGGATATTTTTGGACATCATTAAAATAGTACATGTGACATCTGTGGTTCAACCTTGATTTTATGAAGCTACAAGAATACTTTTTGGCTGACACGGAAGAGAAGAAATTGTTGAATGAAGTCCATATTTTTGTTTTCTTTGCGCACAAAAAGTATTCTCATAGCATACCTTTTTGGGCCTTGACCGTTATAGTTGCGTTGCTGTCTATGCAGCATCAGAAAGCTCTTGGATTTCATCAAAAAGATCTTCATTTGTGTTTCGAAGATGTACGAAGGTCTTACAGGTTTGGAACGACTTGAGGGTGAGTAGTTAATGACAGAAATTTCATTTTTGGGTATACTATCCCTTTAAGGGACCATGAATTTTGACTACGACCCATTTTACTTCTAGAATTTGAAATAATTCCAAATGAAGCACAGAGTTTAGCACAAAAAAAGTTTTTTTGTTGTTGTTGTTGTTGTTTTTTTTGAAGAAAGTGAAGTCAGTCACTTTTTAAATGCTTTTTTTTTTACAGACAGGACAGTAGAGATTGACAGGAATGTATGGGGTGGAGAGTTGGGAACGAGATTGGCAAACGACTCTGGTCGCCAGTGGTGCACTTGCACTATATGTCAGTGCGCTAACCGCTAGGCTATCAGCACCGAAAGCAAACCAGTCTTAAGTAGCACAGGTATATTTGTAGCAATAGGCAAAAATTGTATGGGTCAAAATTATTGATTTTTTTTTTTTTATGTCAATAATCATTAAGATTATTGAAGATCATGTTCCATAAAGATATTTCGTAAATTTTGTACCATAAATATATCAAAACTTAATTTTTGATTAGTAATATGCATTGCTAAGAACTTCATTTGGACTATTTTTATTTTATTTATTTATTTTATTTTAATTTTTTGCACCCTCAAATTAAGTTAAATTATTGTTTAGCTTTCAGATAATGTATAAATCTCAATTTCAAAAAATTGACACTTATGACTGGTTTTGTGGTTCAGGTTCACATACATATTTAAAGCACACAGTGAAACGTGCACAAAAACATTTGGACTGTGAATAGGGTCCATTTTTATTTCATAAGGCTTGTATATTTTATTAAAAATATTTTTAAGACTCACTGATTAAGAAATACAAATATAATTATTGATTTATTTATTGGAATAATGCACACAAAAAAACATACACAAAAACTTTAGTAATGTGAATGGGTCAAGTTTTGATTAATTCATTTGTGCACAGTGAAATGCACAAAAACACTGAACATGAATAGGGTCAATATTTATTTATTTATTTATTTATTCATTTAAAGCATATAATGATTTTTTTCCAAAAACGTGTGAAATGGGTCTGTTTTTGATTTCATGTTGACTTAACATTATTATTAAATAGTATGAAGTATAATGTAGTATAATACATAATACTTTCTAACATGCACTTTATTCTCAAGTTTTTACAGATGGTTTTCAAATGAGTGATTCTTCAGATTGCTCATGTACTTCACGCATTATTCACTTTTGCAGGGAAACAGCATGTCGTCGAAGATGCCCACTGACGTATTCGACATGGTTCCATTTTCTCCAATGACCCCATTGGTTCCATTACCAGCAAGTAATGGCTCGGCCCCTCCACCCCCTGCAAGGCCTACAGAAATGAGTAAGTTGTCTTTTTTTGTTCATTTCTTTATCACAAGTTGAGGAATGTTGGTTCATTCGGCCATAAGATCAGGTTGCATAGGTTCATATGTTATGGATGTTAGCTTCAGTGGCCTGTAAAATGAAGGGAAAAAGACTGCCCTTTTTTTCCTCAGGGAAAGACCTGTTTGGTGCAGAGCCATTTGACCCATTCACCTGCGGGGCAGCTGACTTCCCTCCGGACATCCAGTCCAAGCTGGATGAGATGCAGGTGACTGCATGTCTGTGAATTATTAGCAAATGGACTGGTGTAAATGAGCAGCTAATGGAGCTGACGGTAGGCACTGCTGCAGCTGCAAAGACTCTCTCAGTACAGAAGGGAATAATACGATGATTATATTTGGCTTAATGTTCATTTTGGATTTGTCTGGGGAGTGCTATACAGTTTGTAGATGGAAAACTTTCAAGAAAACTGCAAAGTTCGCTTTTTATGTATGCTTTGAACCTGATTAAAATAGTCTAACATGCAGTAAATCTTGCATACAGAGCAGTTACTTGAAATATTTATGTCATTTGCCAGTTTTGCTTAACTAACAACCTCAATTTTCCGTCTTTTTGCTCTCTTTCTGCTTGCAGCGGCAAAGATGGTTTGTATTTAAAGACAACTTGATTTTTTTTTCAGATGACATATAGCTTAGGTCTAATGCTTGCTTGCTTAACTATTTTAAAGAGATCCAAAAATGAAAATTTTCTCTCTTATTTTTGCCTTTCCTTCATCTTTTCCATATATGTGACCCTGGACCACAAAACCAGTCATAAGTATCACGGGTATGTTTGTAGACATAGCCAACAATACATTGTATGGGTCAAAATTATTGATTTTTCTTTTATGCCAAAAGTCATTAGGATATTAAGTAAAGATCATGTTCCATGAAGATATTTTGCAAATTTTCTACTGTAAACATATCAAAACTTCATTTTTGATTAGTAATATGCATCGCTAAGAACTTCATTTGGACAACTTTAAAGGCGATTTTTCTCAATATTTATTTATTTATTTTTTATTTTGCACCCTCAGATTTTCAGATGGTTGTGTCTTGGCCAAATATTGTCTTGACAAGCCATACATCAATGGAAAGCTTATTTTTTCAGCTTTTAGATGGTGTATAAATCTCAATTTCAAAAAATTGACCCTTATTGGTTTTGTGGTCCAAATTCACATATTGAAACTAAATGGTGTCTGGTTTTCATAAACCGTGCAATTTTTTCAAACCTTCTAAATGATTTTTGGAGCTTTATGGCCCCTGGTCACCATTCACTTTCAAAGTATGGCAGAAATGCAGTGCCAACATTTTGCTAAATGATGATGATAAAATTTTCATTTTTAAGTGAACTATCCATGTAAATGTCTTTAAGATCAATTATTTACACTAAGACTTTAAGCCTTTAAAATCCTTTTAGTTATTAAACAGAGTTGTATAAATGCAGAATGTGGTTGTGTATTTCAGATATACTTGCATGTGTTAAATGGTTCATTCTTATTTTTTTTTTGTCTTCAGGAGGGGTTCAAAATGGGACTAACAGTAGAGGGCACTGTCTTTTCCCTTGATCCGTTAGATGGACGCTGCTGATGCCAAGAAGAAAGTTTTGTCACTTTCATGTTAAACCATTTGTATTAAAGTGCCAAACTGGGGTTTACAGTCAAGATGTCAATGTCTTATCTTACGTTTCTTTTTTATGTATTTGCATTTTGAATTTGGTTTACAAAAAGTATATTGAGAAATCAAAAGCAGTAGATCACTATTTTTGTAAGAACTAAAAAAAAAAAACTCGTAATGTAGTTTTAACACCCAAGTTTGCTTGTACAGGCAATGAAGGATGTAGAAAGTATGTCCAATTGCACAGTCTGAGTCAGTTTCATTACTATTATCAAAGCTTGTGTAACATACAAGCTGCTGTTTTTAATCTGTATGGCATATTATAATTCATAAACACATACAGTGTTAGCATTGTTCCCTTTACATTACTTTTTTTTTTAACACTTAATGCGTTACCATATGTCATAATCACATTCCTTTTGTATGAGATCACATGTAAAAGTATGATACTGTTTATGTTAATAGCAATGGATCCATTAAAATACAGTATTTTTTAACTGAACAGCAGTGCCATAAATTGCAGGACTGGACTATTTCCACATTAACGTACTTGTATTGCAGTTTAATTTTATATTATATATTTTAGTATACTCTTGCACAAGGAAGCACTTTGGAAGAGCTCTGTTCATGTATTATTGTTAATTCTGTTTGTAAGCATTATTTTAGCCTTTGCTGTTGTAGTCATTAAAAGAAAATGGTACATATTCTCTGTGTAAGTCCAGTGTTTTGGAACATGCATTTCTTGACGTTTTACCTGTTTTTTTTTTTTAGCTCAACAAATCTTCAACCACGTGCATAGTGTTTTAGTCATTTATTTCAAATTGAAAATACAATGTAAAAGTATAGTAATATTACAGTAAAAAATGATCATTATGTACTTGAGGACAATTAATGCACTATTTAATTTAAAGCGTTTTAAATTTACTCTTGTAAAATTAGTATAAAAGCTTAAAATGTTAGTTTTCCACGCTATTATAATTCATAATAATGAATCATTATATAATTTGGCTCAATCATGTAATCTGTGTACCGTTCTTAAGTGTTTCTCTCTGAAGAGCACCACATCTTGGATTGCGTTAGTTCATTCTTCTCACATCGTTGCTCAGGTAAGCTGATCTTTCTCATTCTTTGTATGTTCAACAAAAGTGTTTTTCCGTTCGCCTCATATTCCAATCAGTGCAATTGTTGTAGAAACCTGTAGAAAGCCTTTCTGAGGAACATGTATACAAGGCATGTAATATAACATTCAAGCATGAATCGTAAAAGCACACTTAGTGGTCAGTATAGTGCTCCCCGCTAAATACTGCTAATATTACAAGCAATATAACGAGCAGTCTTGGCTGTGGGCATTTACAGTTCTGAACATATTTTAGTCAAATATTTTACAGAAATACAGGACAATATTTTAACAATATTTGTTAAAATAATACCAAAAATATTTTAAAAACTAGTGTTATCCCTGCCAGTTCTTACTACTTACTCAAGGCAAAAATAAACAGAAGAATAAAAATAAACATAACGTTTTTAAAAAGAAATGCATAAATAAATCACTAGCAACTTACAGAGGATATAATGAAGCAAAGCAATTTCTTACATTTTTATTAATTAAAAATATAATTTCATGCTTAAAAGTTGTCGAATGAAACGAGCATCTTCAAAAGTCAAGAAAATATCAAGAAAAAAAGGAAGAAATATCGTTTTGATTGATTCAATAAAATGATAAATGGTAATGAGCATACGTTTAATTTGCAAAGCAAATACATGAGATTAGCTTCAAATCCATACCAAATGACTTAAAAGATTTCCTAAAATAGGATAAAATGATGATAAAAGAAGAAAAAGTGCAAGAATGATAGGTATACCTGCATGCTTTAGAAAATATGACACAAAAATGTTATCAATTTAACTGCACCAGCATTTTACTACATCGTGCCTTTTACCTTTACAAAAGCATTTAAAATATAGAACGAAAGGGCTAAAAAACAAAACAAAAAAAAAAACTCCTGCATTGCACTTGGTTTTCATTTTGGGAAAGAGAAATAATTATGCACCTATTAGCAATCAGAGATGCATTTCATTTTATTTGCATTTCCTTACCCTGCATTGTACCTTTTGATGAGAGAAATACAACCAGTCGTATCAGAATTCACGTACAGCAAGTTTGTTGTCAGCTTTTGCCAGTTTATAGAAACGAGGTAGCTTGCACTGAGTCACCGTTTTCATCTTTAATTGTAAATTCGGTTTGAAAGTAATTACAAGGTGAATGTACAAGAGTAAAGTTTTAGGAGTCAAAATACACTCAACTGAATGCAAACTTCCTCTATAGCACCATTTTTGTGTAAAAGTAATAATACAAATAAAAAAACATACTGTAATCAAAACAGGCAAATCGTTTTAATTGCAACTAGTGTTGGTACAGTGTGTAGCATCATTACTGTGTTATTTGCAATGGCCATCTCTATTTAAAACAGCAGTTGATGAATGGTGGTGTAGTATAAAAATTCAGTTGAATTTCTAATCTCACGGGGTCAATCTGTAAAAAAAAAAATCTTATGGAGCGGTTGTTCTCTTGAAACGCTTGGAAGGCACAATAAATATTTCGCTACAGGGCCAGAAAAGTCCAATGCTCTGTATGTACAAGGCTGATCTTGTCAGCAGTCACTTTAAGAGTCTCAGGAATCTCTTCAATGCATCTCTACTCCTTGATTCACAAGAAGCACACAGGCCCAATATCAATGCCAAACTCCTGATCTGAACCTCCAATGTCCACAGGTGCAATATCCACAATAGGTAGTCTTGCTGTTTTCTGGGTCCTGTATTCAAACACCGTCTTGCCCCACTTACCATTTGCTTGCTGTGAAGAGAAAGACATTCATTTAGGCTTGTATGGGAGCAGTTATAATAGCTTATGGACTACCGATACTGTGTGTAGGTGTGTTTAATCTAACTTGAATTCCCCCTATTTGGCTCTGTTCTAAAACCTAGAGAGCTGTCTGCATAGACTGCATCATATGTACGCTTCCAATATAAAGACTCTTCCAGAAGGTAAGCAGCACAGCTATAATATACCACATTTTAGATGAATTCTAGGGCAATATGCTATAACCTATATGCTAATAATCCTAGCAATGTGTTAAATTAAACTAGTGTTGTTTGTGTTAATGACAGCTCACTAGGCTTTGAAACAGGGCTTGTGCCTTACAGATACAAATAATGTTTTGCAGGGTACTTACCGAGCAGCTGTCCTGAAGGACAGTGTATCTAAAGCGGTTATTTCCCTCAGCTTTGAGCTCTAGATCATTTGAAGCTTTGAGGATGACTGCTTTCTTGAGGTTTCCAGCTGATTCATCCTTGTAGCCCACAGTGTTCTTACAGTGGTAAGTGATGGTTTGTGATGCCTCTTTGGAGAGCAGACGGATGAAAGTCATCTGAACTGTGACACTGTTCGCCGGCTGGTCTTTATTCCCGTAAGTGAACTTCACAAAGACATAAAAAGAGAAATAAATAATATGCAGATACAGTTTTGTGAGATAAGGATATTCTAACTGAGCTTACACAATTTGCATGATTAAACAAAATAATTTCATGAGAGTAGCTCAACATGCTTACAAATGTTCCTCCATTCATGTTGGCTCCGAACCACACAGGTTTAGTTCCTGGGGAACTCCACCACGACTTCCGAGGGATGCTGGAGGGTATTGCGGAGATGCATGTCTCTCCAGTGTCCATATTGCAGTGAACTTTAATGGCATCCTCTGCACTTCCTTGGTTTGGATCCACCCAGTATTCACCTATGATGTAAGGGATTAAATATTTAAGTTTGTTTGATTTCAGTTGATAACTCTTGAAATTCTGGTAATTATGGGATTAGTTTTGGTTCTAATTCAAAAATAATAGCTACAAAGCTGCTACGATGATGCTATGAATAGTATGAATGTAAACGTACTGTAAAAACTGTAGCACTGTTTAGTATTTGTCTCACCTCTTTCTCTCCCACATATGCAGTCAAGGTCAAAATTTTACATACATACACACTGTCATGAATAGTATATTTCACATTAAAGATGTTTACATATAGTCCACAAGAGAAAATAATAGTTGAATTTATAAAAATTGCCCCTGTTCAAAAGTTTACATACACGTGATTCTTAATATTTTGTTGTTACCTGAATGATCCACAGCTGTGTTTTTTCTTCAGGTCCCATACATTTTTTGGTTCTTTAGCATTTTTGTGTATTTGAACCCTTTCCAACAACGACTGTATCATTTTGAGATCCATCTTTTCACACTGAAGACAACTGAGGGACTCACATGCAACTATTACAGAAGGTTCAAACGCTCACTGATTTTTGTGGGACCCATAGGATTTTTCTGAAGAACAGCAGGCAGTTTAACTGTTCAGGACAAACAAGGGACTCATGAACAACTATCACTAAACAAAAAAA
>JAHKKF010378170.1:0-16824 GCA_019740295.1 Labeo calbasu | reverse complement strand
ATCGTTTAGAGCCCTTTGAAGCTGCATTTAAACTACATTTTGGAAGTTCAAAATCGGGGCACCAATGAAGTCCATTATATGAAGAAAAATCCTGAAACGCTTTCTGAAGACAGAAAGACATGAACATCCTGAATAACAATGGGGCGAGTAAATTATTTGTGAATTGTTGCTCTGGAAGTGGAGTTCTCCTTCAATTAAGATACTGTAGCCTAATATTTCACCTACCTGATTGGAAATAATAATAACAAACACAAATGGTTCAGTTTGGCCAATTGCAAACGTCTTTTGTTCCTCAGACAGTTTTTTGCACTCTTCTCCTCGATTTGTTATAACTTTTGACAGTCTATACTCTGTTTTTCCTGGTCCGTCCGATTAGTACAGCTCAAAACATGACAATAACTGACCATTTTCAGCAGCAATAATCAGCAAAAGTTTCGTTCATTTCAGTGGCATTGTTTATGTTCAGTGCCACGTCATGAAAACACTCTATGGAAGATATTTTGAAGATCGCTGGTAATCAGTTTTGGTTTCATTTACTTCCTTTTTTTTGGCCATACAATGTAATTAGTAAGAAACCAAAACTGTTTGGTTACCAACATTCTTCAGAATATCTTCTTCAGTTTTTCACACAAGAAAGGGGTGAGAGTAAGTAAATAACAGAATTTTCATTTATGGGTGGACTATTTCTTTAAAAAGTGTTTATTTTAAAAGTGTTTCATTTTTAGAACAAATCAACCATCCACTGTTATTTCATACCTGTAGTCAGGACCCATTCCACTGTACACCATGCCAATGTGTTTGGTTATTGGCTCAACTTTGTGCACGCTCTGTTCATCATACAGTATGGACTTCTGTTTCTTCTCAGTTGCCAGCACAACTCCATTTGATGCTGCAAAATGACAAAAGGTCCTTCAAAACAAATTGACGATTGAAATGCAGCATACCTATGGAGAAACTGTATACTGTAGGTAGTCTATATAGTTTAAATCTGTGGTTCTCAAACCCTTAGAAATAAGCAGTATTTGCACAGCCAAGTTAAAGCTTCTCTGTGGCTGCACAAAATATATTGTAAAGACATAATGCTGCATTAAAGCAGTAACGTAAATGCATTTCTGTCTTCTATGGGTACCAGAGAAGTCTGTAAAAAGACACTTAAAAGACCTTTCAGAAATGTTTCTGCATCAGATATTCTGTTTCAAAAAATAACTTTGTAATTTAAATTTGATGATGGTTTGTGAAGATTCTAATGCACAGATCTATATATAAACACACCTTTGATTCCTACAGATGGAGCACCGGCTGCTACAGCGGCCAGAGCATATTCAATCTGCACCAGTTTGCCAGAAGGGCTGTGTTGAGGAAAAACAAAACAAAACAAAACAAAACCAAAAACATGCATTAGTTTGAGAAGATCTGAAATGTATCTAAACTGAAGTTGTATATATAGCGTATTTTCAATCAATACAGATGTACATCATTTTTATTTAAAATAATTTCAATTTCATCATAATGATTTTAATTTCAAACTCACAGATTATCAGCATAAACAAAAGCTTCATACTAAGTTTTACATACTTTGTATGTCACTGAATATAGTACAAATCACAAAACGTTAATGGATAAAATGAAATTTGCCATAAATGGAATTAAACAAAATCTGTAAAACATGTAGCAAAACATGGCAGTGGCCAATCACAATAAACTGAGGAATAAATAACTTGAGTAAATAAAGCACTAAAAGAAAAAGTCATAAAGCTCCATAGTAACTAACATCGTGACACTGCATCTCTGATGTGACATGACATTAAGTACGTGTAACACACATGTTGAACAAAACGCAGCTATTTTCATTGAATGCATGCAACGAGATATTTATTATGAAATATTACAACTACCTATCAATCAGTAAATGAAAGAATTACCTAAATGTTGTGAGAGAAAAACTGTATCCTCGTTCTGCCATTTTTGTCTTTTGCCACGGAAATACACCAAAACAACTTCCGCGAACTTTTTGTGAGCACACTTGTCAAAATAAAAGTGTACAAACTGAATACATAACAGCTCACTCCTTCGGCAAGACATTTAATCGTTTCGTACGTTTCTGAGTAATACAATTATTTGAACTAATAACAATAATAACAATAACAATAATACGACTAATGTATTGACATGAACACAAACTGTATTTAAAACAAGCATATTTGTCGATATATATGTATAAATGTACATATTCTACGAAAATTCATAAATATGTAAATACAATATGTAGATTTCCTATTCAAAATGTGGCAGAAATTTCCTAGCATAGTGATAGTTTCGAGTCTGTCCGTAGCATTAACATGAAAGTGACCAGCAGATGGCCTCAGAGCGAAGCGTTTCGAGCGCTTTAAAATAGTTAATAATTCACGAATTAATTGATTATTTTGATTTACAGATTCAGTAGCTCCGTTTCTTCCATCACTATATTGAAATAGTGCAGCCACGGAGGGTACCATATTACAAGATTTATTTAACCTCGTCCATTTTTGTTTGGGAATACTCTAAAACAACTTCAAAACAAAGTCGTACATACAATTAAAAAATACAAATAAAAAAGTACTCAATCAACTTATCCTTCTTGGCCATGAACAGGACAGTTCATTTAAATGACCGTTTTATCAGTTTGAGTAGTTGGGGAAAACCTTTATTATGTAAGTGCTTCTGACGGAAGCTGCTGAATCGCGTCAGTTGAGCTTCACTTCCTACCGTGTCTTAACGCCGAGGTATTGTCTCTAAATATTGATCAATCTGCCACATCTCACCTTATAAATATCACGTTTGTTGTTTTTAAAGGCGTTTATAGTTAATAATTATGATATTTTTAAATTGGGCCGTTTTGTACATCGCCACTACACGGTTCAATTCCGTTTTGAATAAGGCGGAGGAGCTACTAGCTAATGTGATCTTCGCGGTCTCAATATTGTTATTTTAT
The DNA here is from genome assembly GCA_019740295.1 of Labeo calbasu. Classification (NCBI taxonomy): domain Eukaryota; kingdom Metazoa; phylum Chordata; class Actinopteri; order Cypriniformes; family Cyprinidae; genus Labeo; species Labeo calbasu. The sequence continues at coordinate 13,853 of JAHKKF010378170.1, read as the reverse complement.
TATTTGTATATGTTTTTTATTAAACGGAGTTCTCTTTCTGGGAAAGACACTTCCGTGATTTATATGTTCCTAAAACGTATTTTACCCTGATTATAACTATGTATAACATTTTTTGACGTTTATTACGGTTATGATGGTTTATTTTCTGATAACCTCTGTAGTCTGGCGTATATATTTTACAAAAAAAATCATATAATTATCGCAGTTAGGCATCTTTTAAATGGTTAATTCACATAATTTACAACATGTATAATTACTTATCTACATGTTGTTTCAAACCTGTATGACTTACCTCAGTTTGTCACCATTTACTTTATCAAACGAAAGATAAGAAAGCAGAGACTGTCTGCTTGAGTGGTTCAATAATGCCTGATGTATGTGTTTCAGAGAAGGCAATGGCTCGTGGGCAGCAGAAGATCCAGTCTCAACAGAAGAACGCAAAGAAAGCAGCTGAGAAGAAGAAATCTCAAGGAGCGGATCAGAAGACTGCAGCCAAAGCAGCACTGGTCCACACATGTCCTGTTTGCAGGGTGAGAAATTTATTTGACTTAAGTGACAGCCAAAAGGTCACTGGTTTGATCTGCTGTACCCAAACTTATCTGGACAGCTTTCTTAAGAAATGTTGTTATTCCGTGTATAGACGCAGATGCCAGACCCCAAAACCTTTAAACAGCATTTTGAAAGCAAACACCCAAAATCTCCTATGCCTCCTGAGCTGGTGGACGTTCAAGCCTAAAGGACACAAAAACAACATGGACCTAAAACAGGGGTGAGTCTAACGCATATATTTATATATATATTAACAAAATGTATGTAAACTGGTCAAAACTGCTGTATATTCATCTCGTTATTATGGTCCAATTTTCAGACCCCGGGGAAAGAAACATGATTCGACTCAGCCGACTGACTCGACTTGCTGTATTTCACAAACATAGACCTTGGACCATGTGGTCAAAATGACAAGGAGATCTTAGGATGGACTCAAGCACACCAGCACACATATATATTTTTGAATATTTTTATATGTGCATATTGCTTCCATCATTTCCGAGTGTGCTGTGACCTAACCGTCTCATTGCCATTCAGTTATTCCTCAGTGCTTAAACTTGCCATATTTATTCCCATTGCCCCGTGGCACTTTGTCCCTGTATTTTGATTTAAAAAAAAAAAAAAAAAAAAATGATTAGGTGCTGCAGTGTAGAAAAATGTATGTTACCCTGATCTTTTAACTGTGAACCAAAATGGAGAGGTGCACCAATGTGCGTATTAATAATAATACCAACCAGGATTGGGATTGAGATGCATTGATTGTCATGCTCAAAATGATCACAAATGCTGTAAATTTGCACCTGTTCAAGTAGTCAGAATAATACGAGTCAGGACCCACGGACACGCTTTTGTTACTTTGTTTTCTAAAGTTTTCAATAAATGTATATGCATATAGTCCATATGTGTGTCATGGTTACTAGAACATGAACATCAGGAGCAGGGGTGGTGAATTTCAGTCCTGGAGAGCCACAGCCCTGCAGAGTATTGCTTCAGTCCATATCAAACCTGAACAAGAAAATCAAGGTCTGAAGGGTTACTAGAAAGCTACTGGCAGGTCAGTTTTTATTAGGGTTGAAACTGAACTCTGCAGGGCTGCGGCTCTCCAGGACTGGAGTTCGCCACCCCTGATCAAGAGAATGGGCGTTATTAACCTGACAGTTGTGAAAAGCTACAACAGTATTTATTATAAAGATTAATGTAAAAATAAATATTTAACATTTGGATTTTCCACACTATTTACAAAAAACGTATAGGGAATTTGTTTAACAAACACCAATAGTCTTAAAACGGCATTCACTAACGTTAGTTGTTTACTTTAGCAGTTGTTTAGCGTTAGCATCGCTGATTTTCTTGTAACATACTTTTAACACTGATACCACAATGGTGTTAGAGGCCGTTTTGGCATGCTGTTGTCAAACAGCATTATCAGTTTATGTAACTAACACTGATACCATTTTTACACAGTGGCTTACACAAAAAAATAGTTATCTTACATCCAACAAGAAAAAAGCAACTTGAGCATTATTCCAGCTATTACTTGTCGTGTTGTACCGATGTTACGCTCATTTTCTGCTTCTTCGGCTGTAAAGGTACTGATTCTGCCTTTGTCTATGTTGGTAAAATATTATAATAAGCTTGTTCCCTTATATAATTTTAGCTTTCGGCATCACCAAACTACACAACGCTACAAGGCTAAGTTATCTCCTGAGGCTGCTGTCATTGAGCTTGAGGATTCTCTCATTTCAACATGGTAATTAATAAATTTGTTTCTTAAAGGGGTAGTCATATTTTATTTTCTTAAGTTGTTCCAAACATGTATCCACCTTTTTTCCCATAAGAACGGGCGCGGCCATTTGTAAATTTTACGGGTGTGGCTTCCGGCCTCATGCTTAAAGCTATTTTAGCTGTATAAAACAGCTACTTTTGCTGCTTGATATTGCAAATTGGTGTGTCATCATGTTATTTTAATGTACAGTAGTCAACATTTGAAGTGCATCAAAAAAGTTAATGAAAGCTTTCTAAGAACAGGTAATGTTATGGTTTCAGTACACATTTGATTAAAGGTTTTAATCCACTTCAAATGTTGACTACTAATATATATATATATATATATATATATATATATAATGATGAACACACTGGTTTGTAGTGCAAACAGTTTTACTGTTTACTGCAAGTTGTTATTCATCTTATTTCCCTAAAGAGGGTTTGCATTTACGTCACAATTTGGATGTGCGGCCATATTGACATTACTCGGATGTGAACAACAGCATGGATTGCACAGTTAATGTACTACTGAATGCGTTGTTCTGTTAATTTATGCTGTCTAAATCTTGGAAAAAATGTGTGCAAACTACTAAATCGTATAGAGAAGGACTTAGCAAAAAAGGGAGCAATATTTTGACAAACTAAAGTTTTGGTAAAGATACGTACAAGCAGTATTAATTTAAGATATTATCCTAATATTTCACCTACCTGACTGGAAACGATAAGAACAAACAAGATTCTTGCCCTGGAAATCCTGGTTTAGTTTGGCCAACCACAAATACTCCCTTCCCTCAGTCTTTTGCACTCTGCTCCTTGATTTGTAATAACTTTTTGGTCTGTAGTACTCCAAATGTTTTTCCCAGTCTGATCGATTAGTACAGCTCAAAACATTAAAATAATTTACCATTTTCAGCAGCAATAATCAGCAAAATTTGCAAGTTTTGTTTGGTTCAGTGGCGTTGTTTACATTCTGTGCCACCAATATGGCAGATTGATGATGTGTCGTAAAAACACTTTTTTTCCATGCTATCTTTTCTTGCACTCAGAAAAAGAAAAAAGAAACTCATACAGATTTGGATCGACATGAGAGTGAGTAAATGGTTACATTATTTTCATTTCTAATGTGTACAGATTTTCAAATTATCACCGAACTACTTTATGCACAGAATGATTTTGTCCATATGTGCAGCCTACTCACACTGCATTTGTCTCATTTCTGCAGTCAGGTGTGGGTGGTTCAAGTTATTTTAAAAGAATTTTTCCAGTTTTAGATGCAAAAAAAAAGTGATGTGAGAAAGCTTTGTGAAACATGCTGTTCACTGTGTTTCACAAATGTACAAACTTGGACAGTTTAAACGTAAGACAGCTATGCAAAATATGTTTTGTTTTTTTTTTTATTATAGGATGGATTCCAATCTTAAATCCACTCACAATAAAATTGTGACAAATATGCTGATAAACCATCATGACGCTTCAATAACTATCATTTGTCAGTCATTTGGGACAGGTAAGAGTGCTCAAATTTGGCTAAATATATTTTTAATCACTGTATATTACAAATGGTGCCTCTGAGTATTATAATACATCTACATTTGTCTCAGATTTAAAACTTTAATGTACAAGAGGTTATAGACAACCACAGTTCTTGACCACCATATTTCGATGTTTCTTGAGAATAACGTTGTTGTTGTCGTCATAGAAGAGCACAGAGATGGGGCTGAGTTTGGTTGGAGCGCAGCAGGCCTTGGGGACTTCCTCTGGTCTTAGAAGGTGAACCTACCAGAGGAGTCAGTACAAAGATGAGTTTTTAAATAGGTCTCCTAGCGTTGTAGTTCAGAAAATCACAAAGTACAGATTACGTACCAGCAGCTGAATCATGGCGTGGTTTGTAGCATTCATACAAGAGCCCAGAGGATAATCACATTCCCCATCACAATAATATGCAGAATAACCTGTAGGGGCCAAAACCCAGTCCTGGAAAAAATATATATAAAATAAGAATTTAAACACTGTAACAGCACAGAGACTTCACTGATTTATATGTTTGTTCCAGACATTAATGGTGTATTTTTTCAGCGACTCTTTCTGCAGGTTACATCATTAAGCCAGTAGGTGGCGACAAAAGAGTCACAGAATAATTAACTCAACTGATTCATTTAAAAACACTTGATTTAGTTCTGCGTTAAATAATTTAGAACTTTTTCCACTGACAGAGTAAAAATACAAATCAACTTTCAATATTGTGTCTAAAATGTGAGTGTATTAATAAAGAATTATTTCAATTCCAAATTAAAAAAATATCTGATAATTTACTTACCCCCATGCCATCTGAGATATTCACGTCTTTCTTCAGTCGAAAATAAATTATTTTAGGATTTTTCTCCATATAGTGGACTTCAATGGGGATCAACAGTTTGAAAGTCCAAATTGCAGTTTCAGTGCAGCTTCAAAGGGCTCTACATGATCCCAGCCAAGGAAAATAAAAATAAAAATGTATATATTTTTTAATCAAAAATGCACTAGCTTGATTTCAAGCTTTTCACACTGGAAAGATCACGCGTGATGTAGTCGGAAGTACCGACCCAATGTTTACAAAGCGAACATGCAAAGAAAGTCAAACGCCCTTTACAAAAAAAAGGTAAAACAACGATGTCGGACAATTTTGAAGTTGGAGGAGAAAATGAAATGGAGTTTTTCGTCCTACCCCACCTTTTTGAACCGCAGTACAAAGACGAAGAACTAACCACATGTCATTTTTCCAACGTGATTGCTTAATGCATAATCATGGATGTGCATTGCAGAGCTAGTGCAAGATGAGCATTTGTGGTTAAGAAGTATATACATTTTTATTTTATTTTCTTAAATGATCGATCGTTTCACTAGATAAGACCCTTATTCCTCAGCTGGGATCATGTAGAGCCCTTTGAAACTGCAATTTGGACCTTCAACCCATTCAGCTCCCACTGAAGTCCTCTATATGGAGAAAAATCCTGGAATGTTTTCCTCAAAAACCCTAATTTCTTTTTGACTGAAGAAAGAAAGACATGAACATCTTGGATGACATAGAGACGAGTAAATTGTCAGGAAATTTTTGTTCTAGAAGTGAACTAATCCTTTAACTTCTCGTTTGTTTGAAGGTGTAAATGAATGAAAGCCAGGATGTCTCACCTTCCAGCCAAGGTCGCTGAAGCTGACATAGAGTTCATGTTTCTTACAGGCCTGGCGCCCACTTGTGGCATGATTTTGGTCTGGAATAAGTGAGATGATCACAGCTCAAAGACAAATCATTTCATATGCTCCTTTTCTGCCTTTTAAAGCGCTTATTGTGGCTCACCAAATATGCCGGGTCTGTTTGGGTGTGGCAGGTCGTACTTGGGTTTTTTCTTGCGTTGATTGTTGTGTCTCAGAGCACGAGGTGGGCGGCAAGGGGCTTGACTGGCTCTGAAGAACGTCACCATGAAAGGCTGTTTAGAACGCGGCCCGCGTCGACCCACCAGACCCACCCATGCGGCTGACAACGACCGGTCTGAGAAAACAAGATTTCAGCATTTTACCATTTGACCTGAACGTGGTTTACCTCAATAGGTCAAAGCTCTGCCAAGATACATGGTTTTCATAAACTAAAACCAAATGTTTGCTGCTTGTTGAGCAGAATTCAGTATCAGTTGGTTGCAAAAATCAAATGCTCCTTCAGTCACTTTTGTAAGACTTGGTCTAAAGATAAATCAGACAAGATTTGTAGCAGGTTTGTATTTGTAATAACATTAGAGCAACATTCAATGATGTTAGACTGCTATCAGAGTTATTTAGCCTCCATGCTGTACATTAGGAACAGCTCACCCTCCTCAGTTTCCACATAAAGTCGGATGCCCAAGTTGCTCCGAGGGTGGAGAAGCCAGCGATTGCTCGCAGAAGTCACATCAAATGCCAGCCAGCCCTCTTGACCCGCTGGCACAGACTGCATGTCCAGCAACACCAGTTCAGGCTCCCTGTCAGACAAGATCTTAATGTCATTTTCGCTATAATGACCAACGCTGAATCTCAGAGACATTAATGAATGAAGAACTACTAAAAAGTATGTCATGTAAAGGATTTGTGCTTCCTAAATGATACAATCAAATGATATCTTAAAGAGATAATTCACCCAACAATGAAAATTAGGCCATTATTTACTCACCCTCCAGGCATCTTAGGTGTATATGACTTCCTTCTTTCAGACGAATCCAATCAGTTACATTAAAAATTATCCTGCTACTTCCAAGCTTTAGAATGGGAATAGGTGGGTGTTTCTCTTCATCAGTCCAAAACAAGTCCAATAAAGTGTGTCCATCAATAATAAAAAGTGCCTCACACGGCTCTGGGGGGTGAATAAAGGCTAAAGATTGGAAATTTTGTAATATAACTTCGATTTGATTTGTTTGAAGAAGGAAGTCATATATACGCCTGAAGAGTGAGTAAATAATGGGCTATTTTTCATTTTTGGGTGAACTAACCCTTTAAAGTTGGAATACACTACATAACTTTTAAAAACAAACAGATTTTAAAATCCACTTAACGACTTTGTAACGGTCACAGAGGAAAAACTGGCAATCACATAGTAAATGACTGAGAATCATAAATACACTACCAGACTTTCAAGCTGTTCCAATCACAACAAACTTGCACAAAAACAAATGAAAACAATGTGTTCTAAAATCGGCTCAAAATATCAACCATGTTTGATAGTCTCTGGTGGGAATCAAAGCAGTGGTGTTCTGAAATGAGGAGGCAAGTTTCTTTCTTTCTTTCTCTAATCAAATGTAAATTCGTTACTTACACTATCAGGACGAGAAAAAAAAAATTATTTATTAAAGCCAATTTTGAATCTCATCTCAAGCGATTTTAAGCATTTTGTATTTATTCCAAAATAGTAACTCAAGGCAGTAACAATTTTAACAATATATTTTATTATTTATCATAACCAATGTCCATCACATGTAAGGATTCATTTTATAAAGTTTTTTATTTTTATTCTTTTCACTAACATTTAGATATAAAAATGTAATAAAACGTCAACAACTGCTTACCTTAAAAGTATATAGATATCGCCATTATTTAATACAGCTGTTCTCTGACTAGTGGAAGTAATGGGACCTGTTTTTCGTTTTTGGTCAGGTGACGTTCGTCATATAGGCCTACCCTATTATAATTCAGACTGATTTGGCACAGAGTGGAACAACCACAAGGCGGGATTTATCGCATGAACCAATCACAGCCGATCATAACCAGTCATATACCATCACATGGCAATGGAGGCATTGTCTCCTTATACGTGACTTTCCCCCATTCATTCTCAATTACCCACCAGCAAACTCACGGCACGCTTTAGGGAGTCTGTTAAAATGCAATGGGCTCAGGGGAGGTGAGAAAGACTTGGACTTCCTGATGGTGTTGCTGTTGGACAATGTTTTTTTTTAATTCACTTTTTAATGTGATATTTTGTAATATTACAAAATTTTTTTTTTTTTATCCAATATTTTAGGAGGCACTGCCTCCCTTGCCTCCTCGAAGTAAACGCCCCTGAATCAAAGTCTGAAGCTAAAAAATCAGTCGGTGACCATCATACAATACTTGATTTTCTATTAAATCTGTCAACTGAAATCTCCAGATTGGCTCTGACTTTCGGCAACTAGCGTCAACTTTGTGTAGGCAAAAGTCGTGTAGTGTATTCCATCCTTTCAGTTTCCTGAATCAGATTCAGTACTACAAATCTGCATAAATGATCATATGTGACTATGACCTGTGTCTTTTCTCCCTCTGGATTTCATAGACAGAGATATGGAGGGTGCGGTTTGCACGCCAACCCACGGTAAGAGTTTTATAGATGCGAAACTCAGCAGCGGTGACCGTCTCTCCCTGAGGAAGCGGAGTGAGATCGAAGCGAAACTCCTTCCAGTACGGCCGAGGCTGCAGCAGATCCTTCTCCTGCTCCACTGCGGTCAGAAATAGAGGCCAGAGAGAGATTTGAAAAACAAAAACTACCACATGTGTTGAGTGAGTGTGAAGACACATGAGATGAAGACGACATGTTGGAGGGATGACTGGCAGGAGAAGAAGGGGAAACAAAAACTGGAACATTTGTTCTGGTGGAGCTCGGCAGATCGGACTGACACCCACGGCCGGGGCTCTGCAGTGGGGTAATTAGAGGCGTTGTGGAGCTGCTGCAGCTCAGCGCACCACCACTAATTACAGTCCAGCGCTGTATTTTTAGAGGAGTGCCCAACAGTATTTTCATCCACTTCATCTCATCTTTTTTCTGCCTTTCAGTGGGGCCTGTAATTCCCCACAGCTGTGTGCCCACTACAACATCACATGGCCTGCGTGATCTGGACTGGCCTTTGTAGATCCACAATAATCAAGATTTACATTTAGAAAAGCACAGAGAAAAGGAAAACACTATATTAAAGACAACTGGCGGGAGTGAGAACTTCTTTTTTTTTTTTTACATTTTCTGAAGAACATCACGAACTCCAGGCCTGTAGTGAGTATTCGCAATGTCCGCCATATGAAAAGTCCTTTCTTGAAAATAAAGATTCTTTATTGGCATCTATGAGAAAACATTAACATCAGTGGAAACTTTCTTTTAAGAGCCAAAAATGGTTCTTCTATGGAATAGTTGCGTAGCATGGAACTTTTGCTTTTAAGAGTGAATGCACAAATTTTTATGTAGTGGAAAAAAGGTTCTTTTGATTTTTTAAGCTGCTTTTTAAACCAAGTAAAAATGGTTCTTTTAAGAGGTGTTCACTGAAAGGTTCTTTGAGTTCTTGTGTGGAATTGCTGTGAAACATTTGCGGAACTTAAAATGGTTCCATCACAGCAAATGTCACTTTATTTTTAAGAGTCTGGTGGAGAAACATTCTTTAGATTATTAAAATGTTCTTCACACTAGTAAAAATGGTCTTTTTGGTGAACAGTAAACCCCCCCCTTTTAAAAGTGTCTGATCACTTAGAAAAGCAGTAACACACCTCTCTTCAAAAAGCCACATGATTTCATGGATCATTTATATTTTTAGCACAAAAAATTATGCAGCAAAGTTTCATACGTAGGGTTACGGGTTTGTTTAAATCACTAACTCAGGTATGAGCAATAATAATAGTGATGCCTGCCTTAGCGAACACCACTAGTTAAAGCTGAGAAAGGGGTGATACTGACCAATAATAGTGGGGCAGGAAAGACGTGGAAAGAGAAGCAGTAATTGTAAATAGGATGTTAAACTGTTGTTTGTTTCGTGACAGATAACTATCGTCTGTGTTTGGGCTGAGACAGGAAGAGATAATGAAGTGATTGTGGGTCTGTCTCAGTGAACAAAATGTTTTATCAATACGCACTACAAACCTTTCCAGCCTCTTAAAATCAATGGCAAATGGCACTGGATTTGAATAATCATCTGGATTTTTGTTTTATAAAGCAGTATTATTTATCATGGCCCCCAAAAAGACATTAGGGCACTGAAGGCAGACTTAAAATGTCATTGTATTAGCTAAAATATCAAAAAATTATATTACACTTGTTGTCATAACTAACCACTTTCTAGTTATTTTGCAAAGGTGAATTTCTGTGGACATATGGAAGCTGGTTAACTTCTCCTTCTGCTACTTCTTATTTTAATATTATTATTTTATTTAGTTCTCATGTATTCTAAAGGATAAACCAGTGTTGTTACTGTTAACTAAATCTATTAAAAATATATATTTTTTAATTTAAATAAAGCTATATATATATAGAGAGAGAGAGAGAGAGAGAGAGATTAGATGAAAATTAAATAAATTTAAAACAGTAATATTGCATTGGCAACTAACCAAAATAAAATAAGCTGAATTTGAAGTACTAAAAACAAAACAAAAAAAATTAAGGCTGAATCAAAATATTAAAATAAAAACAAAGCAAAAACCAACAATGACAAAAGCATGTAACAAAAGTACTAAAACTAAAATTAAAACTACAAGCATAAAAATAAAAGCTAATTCAAAATATTAATAAAGATACAAATAAATAATATATGTGACCCTGTACCACAAAACCAGTCATAAGCTGAATAAATATGCTTTCTATTGATGTATGGTTTGTTAATATTGGACAATATTTGGTCGAAATACAACTATTTGAAAATCTGGAATCTGAGGGTGCAAAAAAAACAAAATAATGAGAAAAAGTTGTCCAAATGAAGTTCGTAGCGATGCATATTACTAATCAAAAAGAAGTTTTGATATATTTACAGCAGGGAATTTACAAAATATCTTTACTTAATATCCTAATGATTTTTGGCATAAAAGAAAAATTGATCATTTTGACCCATACAATGTATCGTTGGCTATTGCTACAAATATACCCGTGCGACTTATGACTTATGGTTTTGTGGTCCAGGGTCACAAATAGTATATAAAAAATACAAAATTAACACTGACATGAAGTTCCAGTTCCAGTTTGACAAGCAGAAAGGGTCCAGATGACTTTTCTGTAAAAGTATTTGTTGTTGCAACAAGCTTCTCATTGTGAAATGTTTAGATTGTCTTGTGTTTAGATTGACTTGGATTAAAACTTATGTAATACAATGATATTTACACACTTTTAAGTGTAGCTTATGCCCACACATGGACTGCTGTATAGTAATTAATGTCTTCTGTAAGTGAAGTGCATTTAACCCTCGCCAGCTGTCACTTACCCAGGTTGACAAAGCTCATAACCGTGTCGGCCTCGCTAACCACAGTGCCGAGGGGCGGCGTGTGCGTGCTTAAGGTGGGCAGCGCCGCATGACTGACCCCTTCCGGAGTGAAGCCCAAACCCGGTCCATCGTCAACCTCGGACGACACGGCATGGTAAAGATCCAGCATGAAGAGCGGGGCCGAGGAAGGGGGCCGCAGCGGCGGATGAGGTCTGGGCCGGCCGGGTAGACCCAGAATGGATAAAATCTCCTTCTGCATCTCCTTCTTTTCACGACCACTGAGCCTGCGGAAGCTGGAATGAACCACTCCTTCCACCTGAGCCCAAACACACAGCAGCATGCAGAGATGGAGGAGAACAGGCAGAGGAAACATTCGCTGACGGCCTCGGGTTCGACCGCCACAGCTATTCTTTCTCCCTCTGCTTGACACAAACTCAACCGCACGTTCTTGTTTGTCCACTGGTGTGGCTGAAGAGCTCTGCTCCATTGCAGCGGTCTACAATGAACGTATTTGTCCCTCAAAAACCTCTGGGTGTTTACCCGACGTCGGTCTTCTCTGGAATGGTCTGACTACCGTCTTGAAACTCAACTCAGACGTCTAAGCCACTCAGATTCCACAGCAGTCATCGTTATTTGGGAGAGTGCAATGTTTACTGCAACAAGCCACTCAGTTTATCGCCTTTTGATAGTCGTTCCTCATGCTGTCACTTTATTTACCAAACCACAGGACTCATAATCTACACTGTGCTTACGGAGATGGACGACAAACAATATCCTAGAAACTGGAAACAAACAGAACTTCCTAGAAGCTCGACTCCCTTCAGCGGTGATCTCAAAGCTGGAAGGACTAAGCACAATGTGAAATTAAAGTCTTTAGTTAGAGTAAATAAAAACAGGGCCTCACAAACATCAGGTTTCAAAGGTTTTTTCTTCAAAGGTTTCTGGATCAAACACAACACCTGCTTCTGCTCCTTTTGAGAAGAGTTGCAACTCCAAACTGATAAAAATCCTCTGTTTAATTGAACAACAAAATGTTTTGCAGTAATCCAACAATATTGGGGTTAAAATGTTTAATCCAATGAATGGAAATATCCAATACTCCTGAAAAATATATATATATTTAAAAATCTTTACTAAAAATGATTTGTTCTGCAGAATAGTGTTACCGTCCTCAAATGTTTTTCTGAATTGTGTTGCAGTTGCAAGGTCCCAGCGAGCTGTGGTATTCTTAGCCTGTGTGCTGCTCGCGTTGAAGGCATAATCTGAACACGGGTGACCTCCTTCCCTCCAAGATACACTCTTACGCAGAGGGAGTGTTTCCAATGACTGGATCCTCCGCCCTCTCTTCCCTAAACCCTTCTCACCTCAATCTCCATCTACCCTATCAAACCGTCTCATCTTCTACACATACCTCACAAATTGCTGACAATTATCATGTGGTTTGGCATAAAGATGTTCTCAGATGAGATCCAGCCTTTGCACAGACTAGAAATGAGTTCTTATGGCTATGGTAATATGAAAACTGTATTTATATTCTGTGGTTTTAACAGTAGCCAAGGAGTGACAGATCGCAGCTGTCTTACTTAAGATATAAAGATGGCAATTTTGAAAAAAAAAGACTTTTTTTTTTATTTTTTGGTGTAAATATAAAATGAACTCTTTGCTTAATCTAAAACCATTTTAAACCTTTTCAAATATATACGTAACATTTTTACATCATATTAATGACATATTATGTATATAGAATATTTATATGGGAAAATATCATACAACAGAGCTATTTAGGTGAACTGCAAAAAAGTTAAGCGTATTAGTGTCAGTGGTTCACCTGCTCAGTTGCGAGTTACTCTCATTACTGTTAGTTACCACAGCCCATCCATCTTATTCTTAAAGACGGAAGTAAGCTTACGGGCGAGACTTCCAGTTCATTAGCTGCTATCCACCTTATTTTTCCTGTAAGAGTGGGTGCGTCCATTTGTAAATTTTAATGGGTCTGGCTTCCAGTCTCATCTGCGTCCAGCTATTTTTAGCTGTACAAAACAGCTTGTTTTACTACTTTATACTGCAAATTGGTGTCTTACCATATTATTTTATCATATTATTTTAATTTTGAACACACTGGTTTGTAGTGCAAACAGTTTTACCGTTTACTCCATGTTGTTACTCTTTTCGTTATTTCCCTATTAGGCTAAGTCTCACCCATGAACTTACTTCCGTGATAAAGCATAAAGTGAATAGATGATCTGGTCAGTTACCCAGATGCACAGATATACTGGCGATACTTGGATGTAAACAACAGCATGGATTACACGGTTAATGTCCTACTGAATACGTTGTTCTGCTAATTTATGCTGTCTAAACCACAGGCAAAACGTGTGGAAGCTGCTAAATCATATAGAGAAAGACTTAGTAAGCATGAAAGGGAGCAATATTTTAACAAACAAAAGTTAACAGGTGGTAAAGATACGTACGAGCAGTATTAATTACAATATTAGCCTAATATTTCACTTTCCTGACCGCTAATGATAAAAACAAACACAAATGTTGTCAAGATTCTTCCCCTGGAAAGCCTGGTGCAGTGGCCAACCACTAACAACTTTTGTTCCTCAGTGTTTTGCACTTTTCTCCTTGATTTGTTATAACTTTTGGCAGTCTATAGTGCTCCAAATGTTTTTCCCGGTCCGACCGATTAGTACAGCCCAAAACATGACAATAACCGAGCCTTTTCAGCAGCAATAATTAGTAGTGATGGGAAGTTCGGATCATTTTACCGACTCGGTCCTTTGAGTCTCGTTCAGCAAAATGAACGAATCTTTTTTCGAGTCATTTCGTTCA
>JAHKKF010378167.1:0-15594 GCA_019740295.1 Labeo calbasu | reverse complement strand
TTGGAATGACATGAGGGTGAGTAAATTATGTTTTTTGTTTTAGATGAATTATATGGAAGCCTGTTTCCGCCACTGAATATATATATATATATATATATTTTTTTTTTTTTAAGGTAATCACGACTTTTTATCTCACAATTCTGACTTTTTTCCCAGAATTGTGAGATATAAACTCACATTTGTGTTATAAAGCCAAAATTGCGACAAACTCGCAATATAAAAAACTGTAAAAAATATTAAATATATATAAAAAATATATAAACTCCCAATTCCAAGAAATTAAGTCAGGATTGAAAGATACAAGTTTGCAGTTCTGACCTTTTTTCTCAGAACTGTGATATAAACTTGCAGTTGCGAGTTATAAAGTCAGTATTGTGTGATATAAACTCACAAATGCAAGAAAAAAACTCAGAATTCTGAGAAAGTTCGCAATTCTGAGAAAGTCAGAATTGTAAGATATAAAGTCACAATTCAGATTTTTTTCTCAGAATTGCAAGTGTATATCTCACAATTCTGACTTTATAACATGCAAGTGTGAGTTATTAAGTCAGAATTGTGAGATATAAGCTAGCAATTCAGAGAAAATATCAGTCTTTTTTCCCCCTCAGAACTGGACTTTACAGCTTGCAACTGTGTTTATATCTCACAATTCTGAAAAGTCAGAATTGTGAGGAAAAAAGTCACAATTGCGAGATGCAAATTGAGATACAGTTGCGGGTTTATATCCCGCTATTCTGACTTTATAACTCGCAATTGCGAGTTTATATCTCACAATTCTGAAAATAGTCAAATTGAGAGTTTGTATTAAGTAATTCTGAGAAAAAAAAATCAGAAATTCGAGATGCATACTCACAATTGGGAGAAAGAAAACCAGAATTGTGAGATTAAAAACTTCCAGTTACCTTTTTATTCAGTGGCAAAAATGGGCTTCCATAGAATTATCCCTGTAACTTTAAAAAAGCATCTAAAGGGATACGTTCCTCTTCAATCTGAGTGGCATGACACTTCTGGACAGCTCAGGGTGAGGGACGAATCCGGAAAGCGCTCTTGGGGGGTGTTGAGTTTAGTACAGAGCCAGGTACAGCTGTTGCTCTGCCAGCCATGGGTCATTAAGATACAGAGGGGACACACAGACTGTAAAACTAATGGCAGGACACTGACATTAACGTTATAGGTTATTGACCCATCTGAGGGGATTTATGGTGCAAATCAAGCGACAGTGTCAAAGGGAATGGGAGAAATAAGAGCGTTTTCACACCCTGTGCCTACTCAGAGCACAAGCACCAAACTCACAATCAATTCCCCGTGAATTTTACAAGACGACGCTCGAGAGAAAACCTCAACTCCCGCCGGCAGTTCTCGCACGCTTTTCTCTCTATCACCCTCCCTTTCCATCTTTCGCTCACGTTCGCTCTCTGTCTTTACTCTCTGTTGTGTACAGGTCATGCAGAAAGGGATGTGTTGTTTGAAGTGTGTTGGCTCTTTTATTCCCTGCCCCTTTGTTCCCAGGACTCCCACAGTTTGACATGTCTCAGTTCACAGCCTGTGTGCAAGTGTGCGTGGACTTAAGTTATGTGTTATGTGCACAGTTTACCCAAATCTGAATAACACATTAAAGTGCTATGAATATAACAATTATCTAATCTGAAGTGACAGACTGGCTGCTGCTTAACTTTTTTTCCCTATAATTTAGAATGTAGGATGTAGTTCAAGATGTCATTTTTTAAGTGTATTGCTTACATCTCTATCAAATCAGGATAAAACCAATTCCCAGCCTGCTTTTTTCCTTTCGGATCTTTTACGATACAGAACATTTTCCAGTGATGTTAATGATCGTGCAGGACCTGGTGTGTTTTCTCCCTTTGTCCAGTTTGTGTAGGCTCTGTCAACGATCATTAAGCGGCAGTCGCTCTTGGATTTACACCAAAACAATCATGGTCTCGATCAAGTGAACTCTGGAACACTTTTGGTGAGATGCAGTTCAACTCAATAGATATATTTGATGGATCTTTGGAGACACAATGTGTGGGTCAGTGTGATGCGAATCTGTCACCGTGACAAATTTTGGTCCATTTTAATATGATATAATATAAAGCAAACCAAGCCAGGGAGAAATTGCAACATTGCATCAATTCATCAAACAATTTTAGGAAAAAAAGACATTTTCAAACCAGCCAAACCAAATGTTTCTTGATTACTAACTCAGCATGTTAGAATGATTTCTGAAGAATCATGTGACACTGAAAATTCAGCTTTGTGATCATTAGAGAGAGCCTAAGAAACTTCTTTCAAAAGTATTTAAAAACCTTCCAGTCCCCAAACTTTTGAATGGTAGTGTAGTTGTAAATTCTAGGGAAATAGTAGAACTTTTCCACTGATAACAGTGTCTGTTTAGTGTAAGATATATGTGCTGTTGGAAAACGGCTCCATCTGAAATGCCTTTTAGATGGTCAGTCTGTAAATTATGGTTACAAATGTCTGGATTCATTCGGAGAAACACGCAATGCAGTGTAAAATACCCTCCGCTGTCATTTAGCCAAGTGCAAATAGAAAGGCCACAATATGTCACTTTTAGTGCTTGCCACTGAGCTCACTAGTTCACCACACTCAGAAGGTCTCGCAAGGCCAACTGAGGTTTTCTTTTTTCCAGCTGGCTGCTCTACTGGCCTAATGGGGTCTATCTGCAGGCCTTCAGTTTGGGTATGTTTGTCTAAAAGCCTTTTTAATGTCCTACTGTTTGGTTTTGGGAGGAAGAAGCAGGCGGGAACCAACAGGGCTGATACTAGAGGCTTTAAGGAAAGCTGGAGAAACCTGGTCAAAGAGGAAAAACACAATGCCAGCTCTTTTCAGTTTGTTTTTCTCAGCTCAGACTAATTGTTACAAGTTGGGAGAGGATATTTTTCACTGATATCAGTTTCTTACCATCTTGTTCTCGCTCTGTGAGCGCTTTGTGGATTTTACAGAGCAAGACTAGTGATGAGAGCTGCAAGGCAGTATTTTTTAAATTGTTTTTGTCAGGATTTGAAAACACATAGAAGTTAATGAAATATTGCTTATCTTGATATGCTTAGCTCTAAAATATGTTGTAAGCTAGAAGTTTTTGAATACTCTATATGTGACTCTGGACCACAAAACCAGTCATAAGGGTCAATTTTTTAAATAGAGATAAATACATCATCTGAATAAATAAGCTTTCCATTGATGCAGGGGTCACGAAACTTTTTCCTGGAGGGCCGGTGTCCTGCAGAGTTTACCTCCAACTTTCCTCAACACACCTGCCTGAAAGTTTTAAGTATACCTAGTAAGACCTTGATTAGCTGGTTCAGCTGTGTTTGATTGTGGTTGGAGCTAAACTCTGCAGGGACACCGGCCCTCCAGGACCGGATCTGGTGACCCCTGCATTGATGTATGGTTTGTTAGGATAGGACAATATTCTTTACTTAAAGAAGAGTCCACCTCCAGAACAAAAATGTACAGATAATGTACTCACCCTCTTGTCATCCAAGATGTTCGTGTCTTTCTTTGTTCAGTCGTAAAGATATTATGTTTTTTGAGAAAAACTTTTCAGGATTTTTCTCCATATAATGGACTGCTATGGTGCCCCGAGTTTGAACTTTCAAAATGCAGTTTAAATGCGTCTTCAAACGATCCCAAATGCAGCTGTAAACGTTCCCAGTCGAGTAAGAAGGGTCTTATCTAGTGAAACAATTGGTTATTTTCATAAAAAAATACAATTTAAATACTTTTAATCTCAAACGCTCAACTAGTCTTGCTCTGCCTGAACTGTGTATTCAAGACAGTTAGAGTATGTCGAAAAACTCCAATCGTATTTTCTCCCTCAACTTCAAAAATCATTTCAAAATCAATCTACATTGCTGCAGAAGTACCGACCCAGTCTTTGCAAAGTGAACATGCAAAGAAGATCAAACACCCTTAGCAAAAAAGGTAAAACAGTGATATAGGGCAATTTTGAAGTTGAGGGAGAACATGAGGTGGGAGTTTTTCGACATACCCTAACTGTCATGAACCAGAAAAAAACAGTCCAGGCAGAGTATATAAAAAGTATATAAATTGTATTATTTTTTATGAAAATAACCAATCGTTTCGCTAGATAAGACCCTTCTTCCTCGGCTGTGATCGTTTACAATCGCATTTGGGATCGTTTGAAGCTGCATTTAAACTGCATTTTGGAAGTTCAGCCTCGGGGCACCATAGAAGTTCACTATATGGAGAAAAATGCTGAAATGTTTTCCTCAAAAAACAATTTCTTTACGACTGAAGAAAGAAAAACATGAACATCTTGGATGACAAGGGGGTGAGTACATTATCTGTAAATCTTGGTTCTGGAAGTGGACTTCTTTAATATCCTAATGATTTCTGGCATAAAATAAAATTCAGTAATTTTGACCCGTATTTTTGGCTATTGCTACAAATATACCCATGCTGCTACTTATATTTCTCTTTTAATTTAAGTCTAAGAATTTGCAACTGGTCAGTGACAAGCGTGTGGACCTGCTGTTTATTTTTGTTGATTGATTTGGATTGTAATTTGTGCTTACTAGCATCTCATGCTGCACCGTCGCTGCAGCGAGTCTACTGGGAGTCATCTTTTTATTCATTTGCCAAAATATATTCAACACCATATTAAACTTGACTAAATGACATTGTGATTTTTTATTTTTTACAGTGACCAAACAATAAAACACTGACCTAGGCTGTGTGATATTTTAAATTCGGTGCAAAGGAAAGCATTGTTTGATTTCAAAATCTTGTTTTAAACATCACACATGATTAAGAAATGAAATTTCGAGCAGTCAGTTTTAAAAAAAGATTAAAAAATAAATAAAAACCCTTTTTTTCCCACATATCTCTGAAATGAGGAAAATGTCAGCCTGTCATAACACAGGCTAAACAGACCGACAGGTGTTTTTCCTCACATCCTAGTCATCGTTTATTGTACATCACTACTGATTGGCAGCATTTCTGATCTAACGCTGATACTCTGCGGGTCAGAGATGTCTTTTTTTAACCATTGCATGAAATAAAAACATTCCCATTTCTCAGTCAGAACCTGCTCTTCCGCTATCCATCATCATCATATCAATTTGAACTTTCTTAAATGCCCCAAAACTTTTGAGAAGATTCAAGCAGAACGTACTTTTACCACTGGAGATCTATTGATTGCTCAGCTGGTTTTATGAAAACGGTCTGCCGTGTTCCCGTCCTCCCCACGTCCCTGACAGAATAATGCGGCTACGTGCACATCACCTTTCCCTACTGTGAAAAGTGAATGGAAAAACACTTTTTCACAGTTTGATTTACGGATTCTCCGAGCGCCTTTAAAATCGCGCAACTTCCCTCAAACAAGTCCTTTGATTCAGCGAATCCACACTGCCGCAGCCTCTCCTGAGAGGAGGATCTTTTCACCCATAAGCACATCTAATTGAATTAAAGCACGTACCCTGTTGTTCTTGCCTGATTGAAAACAAGCGTCTTCCATTAATTCAATAATGAGATTTAGTCCAAATGATTGTCCTATTAGACACGAACCCTCATTCGCCACCCGTTCGTTCGACTTCACCTCAATGTGCCCCGCTTGCACCTCACAGGTAATTATGTCGGAATTAATGTCATGTGTAGTAATTGGATTCCAAAGCAAAGATACCTCATAATAGCACTTGTAATGAGGAAAAACCAGCAGCATAGAAATTCAGTATTAGAACATGAAGCGGTGTTGGCACACTGGATAAGGTGCAGAGGCCGTCCTAATGAATAGGCTCTGTATGGGGTCATCCTTTGATCATGGGACCTCAAAGAGCGCCGGTTCTAAATGAATCGCAGCTTGTGACATTGTGCGATAGACAATCAGGGAAGTGGCTGTTTTATATTATTAGAATTGCTTCGCAAACACAATTGTTATAGTTGTGCAAAGGTGTGAGTCTGTGTGATTTTAAACTACCACTGTTCATTGGGCACACAACCAAACACACGGTTGATATATAATGCGGTCTTATTAGTATTTCTCTTGCGATTTATTGCCTGTTTTTTCCGCACAACACGCTTAAAACAAAGATATATAGAGAATGCGGTTAGCAGTGCTTGCAAGGAACTGCATTAATATTCCTTAAACATATTAGCTACCCATGCATATGAATTTTCCTCAGTGGATTCAACCCAAACTGACTAACTTTGTTTTGTAAATAATTCCAAATGTTGTTGTCCTATCTTAGTGTGTTTACATTAAGTAGCTGTAACTTCATAATATTAATTGCATGCTAAGCTCTGTATATTTTAGAATACTTAATTGTGCATGTTTTTCTTTTTAACCAACTCTGTCTGCCTTTACACTGTCAAAACGGTGTTATATTGTGTGTCGGTTGCTCTAACATAGGCTCATAACATAAAACAAGACACTTGCTGACTGTCGTTATAACAGCAAAGCAACATTTCATTTACGCCGAAGCAAAGCCTAAAACTTTAACGCAATTCTGTTCCTGCTTTGCAAGCACTGGTACAGTATTTCCTTCAGGAAATGCAAATCTAGTTTTTTTTATTGCTGTCCGTATCAAGAACAGTATTATTTCATTTGCTGTTGTCAGTGTTGTGAGGTGCTATTCAATAGTTCATTGACAGAATGACACAATGTGTATTTTTCATTTTCATTTCCTTCCCTCAGTCTTTCTTACTTCCTTTCTTTCTCTCTTCGCCAATTCAAATCGTACAATTGTTTAGAAATGGCAGCGAGAGGACAGGAAATCAGCGAGCGCTTGTTCCCAAGTTAAAGACGCTAGTCTGAAACACGTCTGACCTTTTCGGCGTGTGCGGGAGAGGCAGACAGACCTCAGTGTACGTTCAGGGACCCACCGCAGCAACCCGGGGTAGAGCAGCTGACCAGAAACAAACAGAAAGAAGCAGCAATCATTTTGCTGTGCTCTGCAACTGTTAGAATTCGGCCCATCATCATTCTAGCTATTTAAATTTTAATGCTGTTGCTTCTCTGAGCTGCCAGCGAGGCAGGACCGCTCTCGGTGCAGTGAACACAGTTCGTTTGTTGGCGTGTTTCTGCTCGTCACGTGCGCGCGCTCGGTTTTCTGTGTTTAGACTGTTAAATTGCGCTCATGAGCACATGTGAGTGCGGGATTTGTTTGATACTTTAATTAACAGACTCTTCATCCACATGCATCCACGTTATGGGAGGAAAACAGCGTTCACGTTTTTCCCAGTGAAATTCCACACCTCTAATTTCTGCTCCCCCCTCCTTTCCTTTCCCAGCTCATTAATATTTAAACCCACACCTTCTGCAAACTCACAAAAAAGTGGGAAAGGGGATTGTGTTCTCAGGGATCCCTTAATCCCCAGAATTAGCAGTTTAATAGCAAGGAGCCATTTGTAGATTAGAGAGATCAGGCTCGCGGGACCCTCCTTTATACTCACTACTTAAATACTTAGAATTCTAATGCAGCTACAAGACCCTGTTTAAAGTCGCCCTTTAAGACCTCCCTCTGTCCCCCTCATGCCATCACAAAGACTCTGAGAGGACTTCGCCGAGAGGTCGTGGAGTGATACTTTAGCGCGTGCGTTCGTTTGTGTGTGTGCCTGACTAATATTCAATTTCATAATGCATTTCATTGAAATAACTACATGTGGGACTCTGGGAGAGCAGAAAAGCCTTTAATTTGTAATCATACATATGTATACGGCGTGCCTAATCCTCACACTGTTAATGTCTTATTTTCATTTTTCACACAGCTAATTTGCCATTCATTTCTCATTCCTGTAATGTGTGGTAAACAAGGCTTCTTTTGGGGCAGGAATTACCGCTCTAACAGCTTGTGGAAGCCGGATCAAACAGTCGCTATCTCGCCTCATTTTCATATAATTTGCCCGAGATGACAACTGTCTATTTTAGCCGGATGAGATAAAGTCTGATCCAGGGGAGGCGGTGTGTTTTTAATAATCATCTGGCTGGAAGTAATTTAGCCTTATGCTTGTGTGGAGATTGTATCTTTGTATTATGGGCTCAGCCAGTCTAAACATGCAGAATTAGCACGAACCCGGTGAAACTGTCTTTAGAGGTGGGCCCCTGACGTGATCAAAACCAATAACCGTTGCCTTTTTTGTGTCCAGGTGTGCTCGAGGTAATTTGATACGTTCTGTCACCATCAAAGATTAATCTGTCATGTCAATCTTCACATAACATTCCAAATTTTCTCCTTTTTTTCCCTCCCCGTCCCTCTCTTCCTTCCTCTCTCTGGAACATTCATTCGTGATATTAAGTGCAGAAAATGACTTGCGCTTGAAAACCCTCTGAAATTGAATGGATCCGAGGCGATGGATTGCATGCCATTCATTTAGATAGAGGGAGGCTGGGGAGGTGGTGCGGGAGGCTGGTAATACTGAGTGGCTTTTGCCTTACGGCCGATAAATTGCTGGTGCACTAAACCTTTGGAGGGTGAAACACACATCGCCGGTAGCCTGCAGTGACACGAGTCTTTTTATTAACCAATGTCGCACTATAGGACATGACCAGCATGCTCCATTCCTCACGTGTCGAGTATTTCTAGCTCCTGGCCCACTCAACCAATTACCACAAAACACGTTTTAATGACTTTTCTTTTTTTTTTTTTTTTACCTGTGGTAGTCTTCCGATAGATCTACACACTGTCGATCTGTACCTAGACATGTGTGTAGCCCCAGATTAATTAGTTTTCTATCTTGTTTTAAATTCCAGCTGAGGGGACGTTACACAATTTATTTTATTTTATTTTGTATTTATTTAAATACGTGTCTAAATTTGATAAATGAGTCAATTTTGCAGTACAAAAAAAAGGGCATGACATCATGTGCACACCTTTACACATTTTTCATTTATCATTTTATTTTATTTTAATTTCTTTTTTTCTTTTTGTTGGCACTTTTCCATACAAGATGCATGGGGATCGCTGGCTACAGGAAGAAAGAAAAGGAAAAGTTGAACCAAGCATGAACAATGTAAATTATAGGAAAAAAGGGAAAGGGGACCAGAAGTAAAAAGGGAAGAAGGAAAGATGGAAAAAGGGAAGGGAGCATCAAGGAAGGCAGCATGAAGAAAGGAAGTAAGGCAGGAAGAAAAGACAGGAAGGAACCATACAGAAAAAAGGAAAAAAGACAGGAATGAAAGAAAGGAAAGAGGGATGGAAGGTTGGAAAGAAAGAACAGAAAAGGCAGAAAATGCAGCAAGGAAAATGAAGATGAAGAAAGGAAACAGACTGGAAATGAAAGAAAGGTAAAGGGAAGGAAAGTAAGGAAGAGGGGAAGGAAAGCAGGAAAGAAAGGGGGGAAAGGCAATGAACGCAGCAAGGAAAGAAAGAAAAAGAGATGAAACCAAAAAGAAGGAAGGCAGCAAAGTAAAAGGAAGACAGTCAAGACAGGAAAAGAGAAGGAAAGGAGCAATGAAACAAGGAAAAGGAGAAGGGAGCATCATGGAGAAGAGTGAAGACAGCAAGGAAAAAAGTAAAGAAAGGCAGGAAGAAAATAACAAAAAAAGGAAATAAAGTCAGGAAAAAGGAAAAAAAACAGGAACGAAAGAAGGATGGAAAGGAAAGAAATGCAACAAGGAAAACGAAAATGAAGGCTAGAAAGAAGGGAAAGGGGATGGAAATGTCAGGAAAAAGGAAAGGATAGGAATTAAAGGTAAAGGAAAGGAAAGTAAGAAGGAAAGGAGGAAGGAAAGCAGGACAGGGGGAAAAGGCAATGAATGCAGCAAGGAAAGATGGAAAAAAGGATGAAACTAAAAAGAAGTAAGGCAGCAAGGAAAAAGGAAGACAGTCAAGAAAGGAAAAGAGAACAAGAGGAGCAATGAAAGAAGGAAAAGGAGAAGGGAGAATCACAGAGAAGAGAGAAGACAGCAAGGAAAGAAGGAAAAAGGAAAGGAAAGGAGGAGGGAAATAACAAAAAAAGGGAAACAAGTCAGAAAGGAACCATTCAGGAAAAAGGAAAAAAGACAGGATGGAAAAGGCAAGAAATGCAACAAGGAAAAAGAAGATGAAGGTTAGAAGGAAATAAGTAAAAAAGATGGAAACAGGAAAAAGGGAAAAAGAGAGGAATGAAAGAAAGGTAGAGGGAAGGAAAGCAGGAAGGAAGGGAAAGGGGGAAAGCCAATGAATGCAGCAAGGAAAGAAAGGGATGAAACCAGGAAAAGGAATATTTGGAAGTAGTTGTTAAAAACTTCTCTCTCCTTTGGTCATGTCTTAGGGCCCCAAGCCAGAACAAACACTGTTTCCCTCTTGTAAAAAAAAAAAAAAATTAAAAAGCTAAAGCTACTTTATCCATTGTTACTTCTGTAAGACCATATAAAAATTAAACGGGATCCTCAGTAGCAAGAAGGTTTTAGTTTTTGTCTGTGATTTTAATTTCTCTTTTAATTCCAGCAGTGGCTCGAATCAAGTTGGTAGCAGTACGGCATTGTGCCAAAACTATGTTTACCGTGGTACATAATCGTATGGGTAGCGACTAAGTGGTGGAATGAACAGAGGGGGTTTTGGATTGCGTGAGAGAAAATAAGTGAGGGAGGGCCGTTTGTTGTCAGCCCGAATGTGCCGTTGGCTGGTGACACAGCTGCACTGGTCCGGATGACTTCAGAACCCGCTCGGATGTAGCAGGAGGCCAGAATGCGGCTTCTGCAACCTCCCTAACACCCCCACAACCACCCCCTGTGTGCCCGCCCCACATTACCAGCTGTTCCCCGTCGCTGCGGCTGAGCGCAGTGCCATGCTGTGCGGCCCGCTTCTGCACAGCCTGTGCCAATGGGTATTAGCACTCCTGTGAGAGAGGCCTCGTCCTCCGCACCTGTTCCACTGCAGCGGCGCTCAAATGCCTCCGCCGGCGCTTCTGAGGGTTTACTGTGACTCTCTGCGGGGCGCTGCGTTTGTAGTGCAGAGGTTCTGGTGTAATTTAACTTCTACGAAAGCGAGCCCATACGTGGACTGATACTCTGATAATACATGGGCATCACCCAGATGTGTATTAAATTTGTGTGTTTTTAGCTAAAATTTGTCTAAACTGCAATACATAATTCAGTTACCTCTAGTTAGATGCTTGTAAGATTTGATTTTTAAAATTCTGTCATTAATTACTCACCCTCATGCCGTTCCAAACCCATAAGACCTTTGTTTTTCTTCAGAACACAAATTGAGATATTTTTGATGGAATTCAAGAGCTTTCTGACCCTGCATAGACAGCAACACAACTACCACGTTCAAGGCCCAGAAAGATAGACATCGATAAAATGGTCCATGTGACATCATTGGTTCAAGTGTAATTTTATGAAGTTACGAAAATACTTTTTTCAGCATTTACTTTTATTTTAACTTTATTTAAGGAATACTTGACCATATTATAAGTCATCTAAAGTCATGCTGTAATTTGTGAAGAAAGACCTAAATTTAAGTCATAATCCACTGAAAATAACTCCCCATTAAGCATTAATTAAAAAAAAAAAAAAAAAGCTAATGATGTACAATTCACGAATGAATCGTGAATTTATTTATTTTATTTTTATTTTATTTTATTATTTTTTGGCTTTTTTCAGGGAATCCATTAAGTTCACAAAACCTCTGTAAATCATTCACTTGAGAATTGAATTTTTTTTATTTTATTATTGGATTTTTTTTTCAGATTTTTTTTTTTTTAACACATCTATTGTATAGCTTCAAGAGTTGTAATATAGTGCAAGAGTTGTATGAGCTACTTTCATGATGCTTTCATGATACTTTTGCATATTTTTAGCTTGAAATCTCCATTTATGCCTACAGTACAATATTTATTTTATATTCTGTATATATACAGTCAAACCAAAATTTATTCAGACACCGTCAACATTTCTCACATTATCATAGTTTATTCGCAATAGTTTATAAAATGGTAATAAAATATGACAAGAACTCAGAGTTAAACTGTGTCAGGACAAAATCATCTTGATCATGTCAGATAAATTTGATAGAAAGGTATGTAATCAACCAAAAATTATTCAGAGAACTGTTAGTATGACAATATTTACACAACTATCACTACTTTGTTGACCAGTTACCAAGCAATGTTTAATTTTGTTTAGTCTGTGGTGTATAAAGGTTGCATTATAATGCACACTTGTAGAAAAAATATAACCATAAACGGTAAAAATCAATGTAAACTTACTGGAAAAGATTCATTTCTATCACTGCTATCAAATTCAGGCGTCAGCTGTCCACAGTAGTCTTTAAGATACCAGCACAATAACACACTCAGCAAAATATCGTCCAATTATCGTTATCGATAAAATCCCAGAAAATTTTGAGATCTCATTGATACGCCACCCAACCATCCCCCCCATAAAAGCCATAAACCTAGGGCAAACACTGCAACACAATGTTAAATACAAAACTGTTTCATTAACTTTGTTTTCTGCTTGATTCCTCTGATAACTTACTTACAACCATGTTGAAGTGAGAGAAGCGATTGAAACCTAACATTTATTTTAAGTGTTTTTTTCATATGTAGATTGAGAGGGGTGTGCTAAAAGAAGTATATGAACAGAACGAGTGTGCGTGGTCTCTGGAGGGAAGCTGAATTACCTGCGAGGCTAAGGATAAATCAACACGAGCACGAGAAAGAAAATTTACGCGTCATGCTTGATTGATATTATAGAGCTGCTCGATTGTACGAGGCATCTCCTCTGTGTCGGAGTCCTTCAGCAGCTCCCCCGTTCCTCCTCTCCTCCTCCTCCTCGCTTCCCATTTTCTCCTCGAAACGCCGGCTGGGCTTGTTCACTTATTCCCGCTCTTATTTACTGAGTGTTCAGGGAGAAAAATGAAGTTTATGGTAATAGGGCTGTGTCAGGCAGGCCAAGGTGCGTTGTTTCCATCTGGGTGCTCGCTCTCGCTCTTCCTCTCTCACTCCATCTCCATCTGATGATACCCTCTGTCTGTTCAGTTCCCTTTCTTTTTCACTCAGTTTCCATAATTTTTACAACCTCAGAGATTAGCTTCAGCATTCATGGTATGATGAGATTGACTGGGGTCTCAGAGACTCAAAGAGTCTACATGAAAAAATAATAATAGTGATTTCCAAATTAACCTTATTTTCAACCTTATCTCACCCTTACATGTTTCTCTGACTTAGTCAAAACCCAATAGGCATAATGTTTTATAGCTTTAACCCTTTTTCCTAAAAAAAAAAAGTAGATATAAAATTAATTCAAATAAAAAATAGCAAGTATTTACACATATATATATATATATATTTATAGAATACTTTTTTTTCAATGTGGATCAAAGACGAAAAGGGGTTTTCAAGCACAAAAACAATAAAAGAAAAGAATAAATACAGCTTTTATTTTTTTCGTACATTAGAATGTGACCCGTTTAATTTATTTTTTTTCTAAATGAAAAATACTGCCTATCACACATTTTTGCAGTGGTTTACAGAAATATGTCTTTCATTGCAACAGTAAAAATACACAAAATATGAAATAACTGTCATTTTAAATGCATCAGCGAGAAGTTTTTAATTATTCAAAATATAATAAAATTTGGTGTGATCATTTATTCTTTTAAACATTTTAATAATTACAGGTCAGAATAAGTATGTTGTTTAAGTTTTTACTTAAATATTTTTAACTAAAAACATTTATTGTCACCTTTATTTTAACATTTTATTTTCACCAACATATTTTTGAAACAAGCAGACACTTTACCTGCGTTTAAAATGCTATATATGCATTTTATATAGTCAATCAGAGCAGAAGATGAATGTTATACTTCGAACATGGTTAGGCCTTTTCTGCAAGAAAAAACACAAAAACATTGTAAAAATCAGATACTGCACAAATATAATTTAAGAATTGTTTTGTTTAATGTAAAAACTGTAAGGCACTGACACAAATGCTATAATGCTCTTGGGTGCACTTAGCAATCATCTTGAGATGTGTTGACAATTTAACCAAAGCGGGGGGTTTTCCCTCTGCGATCTTGCAATTGAAACATCCACTCCGGAGCAGGTTGCATATATGGTAAAACGGCGTTTCTGCCGAGCGAGTTTCCCTCGGTGCGCCACAGCCTCAATAAATCACACACATTTGTTCCACAGAAATGCAAATGCCGGTGGAGGTGAGCTTAAATTTCATCAGGCATATATTGTACCTCGGCGTCAGAGAGAAGTAAACCAGAACAAGCCGGATTGCTTTGGTGAATTGCATTTCCACATGACGTCAGAAGAGACTCTACTGTACGTCTTCAGAACGAATCCCGAGGTGGCGTAGTCGCTTTAGACTCTTGGTGTTAAGATATTGTACGCACACGTAGGCTGTGCTGTTCGCCGTTCTCACTCCTCACCTCAAAGGCATGCAGAGTCTCTGAAGTTTTTTTTTTTTTTTTTGGAGGGCGAGGAGAAAAGAAAAGACTGTGTGATGGAGAGTATGATGGAGCAGCAGAGGAGGCCGATGGAGCGCTGTCTCAGTGCGCTGCCCGAATGATGGATGAACTTTGAACAGATTTGCTCAACATTAAAAGGGTCGGGAGGCCCCTGGGCCTGTAAGGCAGTGTGGAAGAGAGAGAGGGAAAGAGAGAGAGATGAGAAATAGCGGCGTGTGCCGTGGACTCTGTTTATGGGTGCTACTCTTGGATTTCGCAGCCCCATCACCAACAGCAAGCCACACCGATATTTCAGGTGAGGGGGTGACGGAGAGCACTGTGGGAAACGATATTATGTAGAGATATTAGAGTAATTCACCCTGGGTTGGCTCTCCTATACTGCCCTGTCCCTCAGGTGCTCTATTGACACCTAATCCTATTCTGGTAGTGCTGGAGTCTTAAACCATGGAAACTTCACACCTTTACATTGAGATTAATGCCTGAGGGACACGTTACATGCTCTCGCTCATTCTATGAGGTGGTATTAAAAATGTAGACACTCTCTCAGGCTCAGCCTTTCCTATAATACAGTAGGTGGCATTATAATAAAACTGATTTCTGTGGTTGACTGAATGTGGAAAACCTGTCATTCACAGAGTAATACAGGTTAACATTACCATTTGTGTCTGATTAGTGAATGTTATTTTGTAATTCAGTTTTCATTTATTTATGGAAGCCCATTTTTATCACTGAATAAAAAATAAAAAAGGTCATAGTGACTTTTTCTCAGAATTGTGAAATATACTCGCAATTAAATTGCGAGATATAAACTTCCAAATCTGACTTTTTCAAAGTCAGAATTATGATTTCAGTGGTTGGCTGAATGTGAAAACCTGTCATACAGGTTAACATTACCATTTGTGTCTGATTAGTAAATATTTTTGTAATGTGTTTTATTTGTTATTTATGGAAGCCCATTTCCACCACTGAATAAAAAATAAAGGTTATTGAAATTCTGACTTTTTTTCTCAAAATTGTGAAATATACTCACAAATGTGAGTTATAAAGTCATAACTGTGATATAAACTCGCAATTCTGAGAAATGAAGTCAGAATTGCGATGTAAACTCACAATTGTGCGTTATAAAGTCAGAATTGTGAGATATAAACATGAAGTTTCTCTACATCAGCAATTTCTTAAAAAAAGTATGATGTTTCCTGCAAAATAG
>JAHKKF010378153.1:0-21128 GCA_019740295.1 Labeo calbasu | reverse complement strand
ATATTTTACAGTTGAACGTATTGAATGTTTTTTTAGGTCACTCACGTGCATGGAAACGCCATTATCCGGCATTCCTGACGACATACCGGCAAATTTGACTAAAATACGAATAGAGAAATCACAGCTAAGTGAACTACCAAAGGCAGCGTTTTCCCGTGCAAAGTTTCTAAAGCATCTCTGGCTGAACTTCAATGACATCGCCATCATAAATATCAAAAGTCTGGAGGGTTTGTGTAACTTGACGGAGCTCCGGTTGCAGGGTAACAAACTGCGTTCAGTACCATGGACAGCGTTTGAGGAAACACCCAACCTCCAGATTTTAGACCTGAAGCACAACCGCATTGACGCCCTCCCTGAACACGCTTTAAAGTTTCTTCCAGGCCTGACCTACTTAGATCTGTCTTCTAATCAACTCTCAGTCATCTCTAAAGACGTCTTCCTTAACTGGCCTCTCTACCACAAAGACAACAGACATGAACAACCTGCAGCGTCCAACGTTGTTTTGGCACTTAATGACAACCCGTGGCTGTGCGACTGTCGCCTGGAAGGCTTCACTGAGTTTATCAAATCGCTGAGTCCACCGTTCATTCTAATGAACTCATATTTGACATGCTCTGCCCCCGAATTCAAGGCAGGCAAGTTTTTCCACGAGGTCGATCTAAAGACGTGTGTCAAGCCAGTGGTCACCGCCCCAGACACCAACATCACCGTGCCGTTAGGCGGAAACATCACGCTAACATGCTTTGCCACGGCCAGACCTGAACCTGCTGTTCGGTGGATATATGGTCTTAAGATGCTAAGAGGATTTCGTGGTAAGAGATATTCCCGTAAAACATGTTTACATACGTTTATCTTTACTTAAAAATTAGGTGCTTAACCCTTAATCAGTGCACGCATATGCAAATGATAGGCCTATATGCAATAACACCACCTTTTGTATGTTACAAAATTACATGTACACTACCAGTCAAAAGTTTTTGAATAGTAAGATTTTTACATGTTTTTTTTATTCTCATCTGCTCACCAAGCCTAAATTTATTTGATCCAAAATCCAGCAGTACCACTGTGAAATATTTTCACTATTTAGAATAACTTTCTATTTGACTATATTTTAAAATATGATTTATTCCTGTAAACAAAACTAAATTTTCTGCATCATTACTCCAGTCTTTAGTGTCACGATGTTTCAGAAATCATTCCAGTATGCTATTTTGCTGTTCAAGAAACATTTTATTATTATTATTATTATTATTATTATTATTATTATTATCAATATTTAAAGCGGTTGAGTATATTTTTTCAGGATTCTTTGATGAATAGAAAAACCAAAGATCAGGATTTATCTGAAATAAAAAGCTTTTGTAAAATACCATCTAAAGCTTGGATTCAGTATAATTTTCAGTATCATTTTTATTTATTTACTTATTTTTTGGAAAGAAAATATGTTTTTTGAGCAGCAAATTAGAGTATCAGAATGATTTCTGAAGGATCATGTGACTAGAGTAATGATACTAAAAAATTCAGCTTTGAAATCACAGGAATAAATTACATTTTAAAATACATTCAAATAGAAAACAGTTATTTTAAATAGTAAAAATATTTCAACATTTTGGTTCAAATAAATGGCTTGGTGAGCAGAAGAGACTTTAAAAAACATTAAAAATATTAAAACTTTTGACTGGTAGTGTATGTTTAAACCACATTTTTTTGTATTACACCATTCAGTTTAAATAAAATAAGCATATTTCTGTTCTTTAAAGTTTTTAAAAATCACTCAAGAGTGTATCAAAAAGTTTTAGTAGCACTTATTTTTAATAAATAAAATTATAAACAAAAATGGGTGCAAACTCCAATCATCTATGACACTGTCAATACATTTTATATAAATATATTATTTTATAAAATATTAATATATATGTATAAAATATATTTTAAAATTACTAATATAATAATAATAATAATAATAATAATAATAATTTATTATTATTATTATTATCATAATACTTACTATTAATTATTTGTTATAAAATATTAATATATTTTACATAGATTTATTTATAATAATGATAATTACTGTTGTTGTTACGTTGTCCATATATTCAAAAACTGTTTATTTTGTGTTCAGAGATTCAGAGCCGTGTGGATGAAGACACAATCAGGTCTCAGCTGATCATTCCTTCGCTCCATCTGGCCGATCGAGGGCTCTACACCTGCACTGCCAACAATTTCATCAGCAGTTCCTCCATCGGCATTTCACTGGACGTGAAGTCTCCGGAAAGCTCAGTGTCTCATTCCTCAGGCTTCCCTGCTGCCATTGCAGAGGAAAATGTTTACATCGATATCCGCATTGCCAAGCAGACAGTCTACGGCATCACAATCGAGTGGCGTGCTGTGACAGACAATCCAGCTGAAACCTGGTTCACCATCCATTTTGGCCGCTACGACACACTTAAGAAGGAGCAGATATACATTGGGCCGGGTATCAACACATACTCTGTCACAGACCTGCTACCAGCCACTAAATATGAAATTTGTGTTACTCTAAAAAACCAGGCTCCTCGGAATGACCAGTGCATTGTATTTGTGACAGGCAGTGATTTCAATGAGATGGAACAGAGAGAGAAGCTCATTCATATTGTCGTCATTGTACTTGCCATGGTGCTCGCTGTGCCCGCGGGAATGTACGCCTGCACCACCGATGCCAAGTTCAACTGCTTTGAGCGCTGTGCCGAGATGTGGAGAAACAGGAGACATTCCGAACAGTCTCACACGTCTGATGAGAGGCAGGGCACGTTTGACAGTCTCCAAACTGCCAGTGATGAGGGCCTCTGCAAGGAGTCCAGCAAAGACCGGAAGGCCAGACGAAGGTCTGCTGAGAAGTTACACAAAACAAAGAATGAACGAAGACCAACAGCTGAGCTTTACTGACATACACACACACTCAAAGACATCTATAGACTCATTAATACCCATGAAAGGATGCAGGCAAGCCTAAGTTTTAATTACATTGTGACATTCATCCAGCTTGAGCGGAGATCCGAGTAAAGTTAATATGCTTATTTTGGATGCCACAATCTTCAGAGGAGAGTCTCAACTGGTCATAAACTCATGGATCAGCTGTTGCTGGATAGGATTTTCCAGACAAACTGGTAGAAACCAAAGGAAACCTTTAAAGAAAAGCAAAGACTATTAATATACTGAATCAAATGCTTCTCTAGTACAATTATAATCAGAAGGGAACAAATGCACTTTGACAACTAGTGACAATTAATAGTGCTCAAAACATAGAAAACATTCATAATACAACTACTGTATATAAAAATTTATTTTTATCAGTTTTTGAGTGGTTGAGAATGATATTTCTATTTTAAGATACAGATTATTTTGGGTTGAGGTGCATTTCATGTCATGTTTTTATGTAACAGATTTATTTTAATGCACATAATACAAAGACAGAAAAAAAGCAGATTAGGATTTTGATGCCTGATCCATATCATGTCAATCCAACAGCAGAACAAATGGGGACATTGGTATTTTGGTTGGTATGAATCTTTATGGTCTTCATGGAATGTCTGCAACCTCAATGGTCACGTAAAACAACACCCTTTTTACCTGGCCAAAAATAGCTCTGCGACCCTTTTTGGTGTATGTCTCTTTAAATGCTAATGAGCTCTGCTGGTACTGCTCCTCTAACTCCTACTCTCATTTTTGCCGATTCCGATTTTTTCTTTCTATGAGCTATAAATGACAGCATATGCAAACAAAAATCTATACGTTTTTCAGTTAACTGAAAATGAGTTGTTGCTGTATTTAACAAAACATGTCATTTCCCACAATTATTTTAAATGGTCATTTTTCCCCCTAACCTTATTAAATACGTCACCAGATTTTTACATTGTTTCAATTAATTGAGTTTTAACATTTTAAATTCTTGTTTACTAAACTACTATTGTTTAAAATCAATCTCACATTGCAATCTTGTTGAGGCCTAATCGTGGAAACCATCTTGGTGGTGCAATGTTGCATACCTAAACCATATAATACAAATTTATTTTCTTTTTTGACTGGTTGATTGGTGCATCTCTACAAATACTCCTGAAAAAATATTAACATACTTCTTTAGGAGGTGCAGCTGGATCACGAACAGTGGGTACTAACAAAGACTATAGAATACCCAAGACCTGCCACTCTTATAGTTTTGAATGGGTAGAGATGCAACGTTCGTTATGGCAGCGAAGCCCCGCCTTCTTAATGAAAGAGCCAGTCATTGATTAGTAAAGTCAGCGCGTCACTGCAGATGCCGTTACAAGTCCCGATTGCCGAAACAGTCTGAGACGTGCGCTCAGTACTGTGCATGCGCACTGGCTGATCTAGCCTGAAAAAGAAGCTTTTTTAACGCTATTGGAGCATAAGGAACAATATTTATGAGGAGGTTATTGTCAGATTTTATTGATGATTTCAAATATGAAGTTTAATCGTGAGCTTAGTGAACAGTTTTGGAGAATTTTATGTTTCCCCGTTCAAAGAAATAGGAGCTGCACTTGCCTGCCCGAGAGGCGTTTCAAAGTACTACTCCATCCTTGAGCTTTAACTTTAAGCAAAACCTGCCTCATTCAGAAAGCAGTCTGAGCATTCCAAAACAAAACTAATCCACTGTGTCCTCAGTGGCTCTGATGTAGGGAGAAAATGTTTACTCTTATGTTAACTTTTACTTTAACTACAAAACACCTCAATTTGGAGCGCGGAGAAAATGGCGGACAGCGTAAAACCGGCTGAGGGCGGGAATATGCTAATACAGGACAGTCCGTCAGCAGTCACGGGCGGGGCTTGAGCAATTTCACGTCGTATTGCTCAGAAAATCAAAACGTTTGATAATTGAGACTGTTTTTTTTTTTTTTTTTTTTTTTTTGGTAGTTAAAAAAGGAGTGAAATGATTTTTATCATTGTATCCACACTGCTCAGACACATTTATGTAAAAGTTGCATCTGATATCCTCTTTAAAATAGACAGCATCAGCCAGCAAGCACTTTGACAAATGAAAATGCCACATTCAGACAATAAAAATAAACAATGACTGACACAAGACTGAAACAAAATGAACTTTAAAGGAAGTGATATTGATCCTAATTTGAACACTAATTGTAAGTTGCTGTTTTAGGGAATACATGTCATAAATATTGTTATATATGTATGTATGTATT
Source organism: Labeo calbasu (assembly GCA_019740295.1). Lineage (NCBI taxonomy): Eukaryota > Metazoa > Chordata > Actinopteri > Cypriniformes > Cyprinidae > Labeo > Labeo calbasu. Next base: position 15,927 of record JAHKKF010378153.1, on the reverse strand, counting down.
TTTTTGCTTCTAAAATATTATATTTTTTCCTTTTTGTAATAAAAAAGAGTGATAGGTGCTATTTTTGTCTGTGGGTAAATGCATAAACTGCAATGGAAATGTATTACTGAACTTGTGTGTCTGTAGTTGATTTTGAGATATACAGTACAGTGGTATCACTAGAGATTATGGGGCCGATTGAGTTCTACATTCCGCACCAATCCAGGCTTGCTGACAGTTACAGTTTGTTTCTCCATTGTGGTGCTGCTAAACCAGGATTAAAATGTATGTGACCAATCAGGAGTCATTAGACTCACTACGTCACTAAAGCAGAGCACAGTTCTCTACGTATATGGTATGCTTAGCCAACAATGCTGAGAAATCTGTAAGTGGAAATGTTTTGCAAATGCTTCTAATGTACTGAAAAAGTGCTTAAAGAGAACAGATCTTCTGTCTACAGTGCTAAACTCTGAGTGTTCGGACTTTATGTCCAGATCTCAGTGACCTTAGCCAGAGGACTCCAAAATCAACAAGTCCAAAACGAAATGTACGCATCTTGGTTTGAATGTTCTGTTTTTCTTTTATCCTTGTCCATCAGCGCACTTTGCAAGTTTGTAATCCTCTCTAAAAAACCCAGTAATCCTACTTGCTTCCTACAGGGTATAATTCCATGTCATTTGTGCTTTTACCCCCAGCGCTGCTTTCACTCTCTGTAAACAGACATTCCTCATCACAGTAGTTTTGTCTCATGTGCAAGAGTAGTTTAAAGAAGAAATAACCATTCCATAACTAATAAACAGACAGAAACATTCCCAAAGTCGAATAGCACGCACCTTAAAACTTACAGTGCATATGTGTTTTAAAATGTATAAACACATGTTTAGAGATTTAGGAAATCCAAAGACATACAACTCATAATTTGTCTTCTAAATCTTAATGTCACCACCAAATCTGAATTTCATGTAAAGCCCCAAACGAACAAGCACGTGCTAAAATAGCCAAATAACAGCTGTACATGGAGAGTTTATGAAATATTTGAGTCACTCAAAATAACATCTGTATTTAGAAAAAACAAAATCTGTACCTAAAATAACATCTGGGTTTTAAAATATGCATTTTAAATGAAGAGAAAAAAGATTTAGGTCACCAACTGCATCATATGACAAACTGCATTAAAGTAAAAAATAAAAATGTCTCAATCCTATATTACACTGAAGCTAAAATGACATTCAAAGCAGCTTTAGATCACAGGCCCACCTTTAAAAAAATAAATAAATAAACAAATAATAATGAAACATCACACTTTTGAACGAAATATTGATTTATTTACAAAAGGTTGAATAAAAACAGAGATCACCCCAACAATTAGTTGACATTTAATACTGAACTTCGTGAACACTGACAAGGTACATTACATTGATGAAACACGGCACAAACTGACCCAGAATGGATTTATTTACTGGCCCAAGTGACACTATTGTATTTTGGGAAAAAAACAAAAAAAAAAACTAATCCCTTTTAAAAACTATAGTGAGTACTACATGATTCTGAAAAATAAAAACTCACAGGGATATTTCATATTTCCTTGCAAGTTATCCACAGTTAAAAAATATATTTCCACATATCCACAGGTGGAGAATCATCCAAGGAACACTGAGTAAACCAATTATTTTCCATCCAGAAGAGGGCAGTAACAGAGTCCTAGCATACTGATTAGCAGGGTGTTAGTCTTGGCTGGTGACACTTTCCCTCATTTCCAACAGGTTCAACCTGCAATTCCAGCTAAACTCTGCATGCATTAGAAAAGATACTGTACAGTAAGAAGCTTCCAGAGCTGGCCTGCTGAGATCTTGTCCTTGCCTGAAATTTCCTTTGTCAAAAGAAACATGACATTCTCCATTGAACACTGGTATTTATAAACATGCATTTCATCAGTATCGGTTCGCCATGTTTTTCTGCTCCAGTCTAAGTTTGAGTTCAGAAACCAGTGCTGTGTTGACAGGATTGTCTTTACCCCTATGAGATCTTCTCTTCGCTTTGGAGACCACCGAGGCAGAAACTGTAGGTACCGTCCACTCCCGGTCATGTCTATAGTGACTCGGCAACGGCGGGGGCATGACGGGGGCGTTAGGAGGCGACGGAAGGGCTCGATGAGAACCCACTTTGATGTTATTGTTACAGTTGATATTGACTGCTGTAGGGATCTCCGGATCCTCATTTTGAAACCTACCTCCATCTCTGAAGGGTTGCTGGAAGTCATCTTGTCTCCGGGGTTTACGCCTCCTTCGTATGATGCGACGGGACGGTAGGATCTTATTGGACTTGACATTTCTCACGTATATAACAGTAGAGATGAAGACTGTCACAAAAACCATGATTATAATGACACCACTGATCAAGCCTAGGATTTGCATGGGATTTTCCCTACTTTTCAATAAAAAGGACGTCAAAGGTCCCTTGAGTTGAGTCTGTAAAAGAGCACAAAGAGAAATCAAGTCCATAGGACTCAAGGATGATGTACTACAGGCTACTCGCTGTTTGGTTAGAGACACATGGTAAAAATGAGGCAAATAAACAACTCAACTCGCAGAGAGGCCAATAGCAGTCAAAAAAGCATACTTGTGTCAAATGTATGGGTTAGAAAGCACTGCATGGCATCTCAAAAGCTGAGAACAGATTGATAACTGATTTGGTGATCATTTTTGAATTAATTTGACAGTTCTGTTAAAGACTAAATGGATTTGAATGTTAAAACAGAGTCTGGTTGCACAGTAAGACAAGATCAGAAGGGTTGAATGAGGCACCCAGAATTAAGACCATGCAGCCTCATTTTTATCATCTCAAAAACATCTACTGTACTAAAATGGGATACTGTTCAGAGCCACGTAAGAGCAAAATAAAAGCTATTATTCTGAAAAAAGATTTAACTGTGCTTGTGTACTCTTTTACAGACTTTTTACTTGCCTTTAAACAACAATAAAATCACGGAAGGAAGGGAAACGTTAAGTATTGGTGATGGTGTCAAAGTGTCTCATGGTCAGGGCCTCCTAATAATCTTTCTGATCTTGCCCCTTGGCTGGACCCGGGACTTTTTCACAGATTTCCAGAAAATTATGGTGGATATGAAAACGGTCAGACAGATGGCGAGGACTACAATGCTCATACAAATGCTGAAAACAGTCCAGGGCCGAGTTCTCAGACTCAAGAAGTATGAAATCATTCTGGATTTGATCTGTAAAGCACACAATAACACAAAACTTATACTAGGTTTGATTCTTGTATGCATTTAGGAGATAAATTTATATGCTGGTTTACATGTGCAATTATGTGACTGTCAAAATGCGTAAATGAGAAGGTTTCTTGAGTTGTTTTGAATGGCAATCATATTTTCTTATATACAATACTGTTATATTTTAAATTAATAGGATTCTATGAAAAAAACATTAATAAAGACCCGCTCACCGCTTCTGTGATGTCAATCTTTACCACTGTGGTGGTGCTGAAGGATGGTGAACCTCTGTCTTTGGCTTGAACAACCACAGACCATGTGCAGTCTTTGTGATTGGTGATATTCTGGACTATGTCCATGGACTTGATGTATGGCTTTAGCTTTATTTCTCCTGTGCCTGCATCAATGTCAAATATGTTGTCTGGGTCAGACTTCATGATGGAGTATTCAATGACATTGTTGGGCTCCTCTGCATCTTCATCAATCGCCTACAAAACATCAGTCAACTGATAATTTCACAAGCGTACTATTACAAGAACAAACAGAAAATACAACACGACAAATATAGCTAACCTCTATTTTCACTGGTGCACCAATCACCATTGTCTTCTCTAGAGAGTTTTCATTAAATGCTGGTGAATGGTCATTGAGGTCCATAATGGTGACAAAGACTTCTGCAAGGCTGTATTTTCCCTCTGTGTCTTCGGCTTTCACGTAGAAGTTATACTTGGATTTTACTTCGGCGTCCAGACTGGCCCAGGGCTGAGTGTAGATGATTCCGGAATCAGACTGAATGAGAAACCTGCATACAAGTATAAAACAGGAAATGAGTTCTATAGGACAACCAGGATTACACGGGGCTTGTTGTTCAGGGAGATGTTAACATGATTTAAAGCTTTCAGAACACAATATAAATGAGTCGCTGGTACTCTCTCCACTTGAAAACTGTTATGTATACTTATTGTCAACAGGATGAAATATCATATCTTTGTAGTCAACTGTCTATACAGGCTACACCAGGGTCAGAAATTAACTTTTTCATTAAGTGGCAATATTTGCCCCCTGGAATTGCTTTCCAGTCACTTTTTTTTATAATCCTGATGGCAGTTTTTATAATCATCTATAAGTCAATTACTTAAAATTATTTTAATCAATATTTTAAACAGTTGTTAATAACTATAGACTGTTTAAACTTTTATCTAAATTATACATATATACAATATTGTAGATTATTGCATTTTACATTGTAATAGTGATTATTAATATCGATATAGAAAACACAATATAAAAACATTTTTTTGGGGCACGTCACATTCTAGCTTCACAAACTCCCGTTATAATCACTGAAGCTACGAAATTAATCTTTTATTTACGTTGTATCTGCACTGTGTTTTTTACGATGGTTTACGGCCATTTTCAGCGCTGACTAATTTAAGCGCATCTGATTGGCCAGTGCATTCCTGAGTTCAACACAAATGCATTTGATTGGTTATAAGGCTCAGCGTTGCACAAAAACAAAGTGTGTAAGTGTTTTCATTCATTTTCACAGTTCACTTTAATCACGACAGCCGTAATACATCGTTTATTCGTGCAGGGGCATTTGTTGTCCCCTTTGTCTTGAATTTATGAGGCATTTATGTTCATTTTGGTGGCATTTTTGCCACAAGCTCTCGTTAATTTCCAACCCTGCTATGGGGTTGGTAGGAAGGAAGTTTGAAAGATGTCTCTTAGGCTCACCAAGGCTTAATTTATTTGATCAAAAAGTACAGTAAAAGCAGTAATATTGTGAAATATTATTACAATTTAAAACAGCTATTTCCTATATGAATATATTTTAAAATCTAATTTATTCTTGTGATGTCAAAGCTACATTTTCAACATCTATTACTCCAGTCTTCAGTATCACATGATTTTTCAGAAATCATTCTATCAGTGTTGTGAACAAAAATAACAGCATTTATTTAAAATAGAAATCTTTTTGTTGATCAATTTAATGCATCCTTGCTGAATAAAACAAATAAAATAAATACATAAATAGTGTATGTATATACTGCTCTGTTTAACTCGCCCAACACAGCAATGATGGCAACCAAGCTTGGACAAAAGTAGCCTAGCTTGGACTAGCTGTTTGTCCAAACAATGAGTTTTTGGAAAAATCTGTCTGGTTACGGTTGTAATTATTATCATACTTAATTCTTTGTGGTCCAGAAAAGACGTGCTGCGCCTTTAAGTGTGGCTGTTACATGAGCAGGAGAACAGTCTATTTCCTGCCCAAATCCCATTAGTGGATTAACCAAGATGGAGGGGCAGGTAACTCTTTGTTTGCAGTGCTCCAGAAATCAGTTTTGTTGTTCTACTACTGATGCTGAATAAAAACATGTATGCTGTTCATTAGACATATGATGAAGAAGTGCTGACACTTTAGACCTGTTGTCAGTCAAACAATGAAACACAAGCTGGTATTACCAGACTGTGTGGTCTATCTGGCAAAAAAACAAAACAGAAAAGACCCACGCTCACTCAGCCTTTCCAATAAGAGTGTAAGATACTAGAAATGAGTCTTATTGTAAAGCTTTAATATGCCTGTCCTGCCAACAAGCCATCATTTACACATTCATATGGTTTGTATTTATGTTTATGCGCTATAAAATATGAAGAATGCTACTATCAGAGATTATGAATCTGTCTCTGGGTTTAGAAAGCTTGAGAAGGATTTATTAAATTAGGATCCCAGAACAGCAGGAGGACTGAACCCTGTTCCAAGACATCAAGAATATTTCAGCTATTTATGTGGTGACTTTGGAATCTAATAAAAGAAAATAAAATTGGATCCTCTTGGGTACAGCTAGTCCTTACAGCCAGTCTTACAACAACATGCAAAGTTATTGGAAGTTGAATTCTGACCAGCTTTAGTATCTGTAGGTTGTGTGTGATGAACTGAGGTGAGCTTACATCCCTCCCGTTCTCCCACTCACTAAATAGTCTGTGTTTTGGCGTTAATGATGTTACATAAGCGACTGTTTTTTTTTTTCATGTGGCTTATTCCAGTCGACTGCCGTTACATCAGTAGGATCTTTAAAGCACTCCAGCTTTTAAAAAGACCACACACTCTGAAAACACAAGGGAAATAAACATTAAAAGGTGTTGGGGTACTCACAAGTCTGCTCCTGAGCCATAGATGGAGTATTTGACCACACCCCAAAGACCAGAATCAGGATCTGTGGCCTGCAGAGAGTATAAGGAGCAAACGTCAGCAACTGGCATCTGTTCCCATACGTAACTGTGATGCCAACATCTACGTAACAGAACAGATGACGTTTTGAGCCAAAAGGCAGAACATTAGAAGCGATTTGGGATTTGTTAATCAGACTACATCACTATTTGCCTTGTACTCATGGTTGTAGCATGTTCTTATGTCCAAGGTCAAAACCCAGCAGGTCATTTAAAAGATTGTAGTCCGGAAAAAGGCTCTTACTGTCACCAACGCCGCATTTACTTACAAATTTATAGTAGAAACAGTAACACTGTCAAATATGATCACACGTACAACTGTTTTCTAATTAAATATATTTTAAAATGTGATTTATTCTATAGCTGAATTTTTATCAGCCATTCAGTCTTCAGTGTCACACGATCCTTCAGAAATCATTCAAAATGATCAGATCATAGTTCTTATTATTATCACAGTTGAAACAAAACAAAACGATTACCATTTTATTCAGTATTCTGATAAAAAAGAGATTTCCACCTGAATGCTATAATGATATGACTACATCCTGATGATATTTTTGTCTATTAAACCTCAAATCTGGGGTTTTAGCGTTACACAACTGAATGAAAATGATAGCCATCTGGCAGCTTACTACGTAATAGACTGTTTAGCAAGCATTCGCATACTGAGCATGATTTTGGATTCTGATCCAACCCCTCAAATGTTATATTTAGATTAATAATGCGTCTTTTTCCGTAACAGAGAACAGTCTGGAGAGAATGACAAACATGTTAATCTTTTTGTGCTTATGATGTTTAGAGTGTTCTGTACTCACTGTCACAGACACAACACTGGATCCTCCGGGTGAATTTTCTGGAATCCGGGCAATGTAAAAATCAGAGGTGAATTTGGGAGCATTATCATTGGTGTCTAGGAGATGAATGATTATGTCTGCCGTGGCGCTGAATCTCTCAGGGGTGTCAATCTCTACAGCGAGCAGCTGAAAAAAAAAAGAGAATAACACATTTCTGCAATTGATTATTGAAATCTATGTACAAAGGACTCATTTATCAGTAATATTTCTATATTTATAATAGTGTAGGGTACAATTAAGAAAATTGTTTGAATGATTTCATTTTGGTTAGCATTCAATGCAAAAGTAGTTTAATTTTTAGCAAATTTTCTTGACTTTATGGCTATAAAATTTTTAATAGAATAAAAAAAATTTGACCTGCTTTTTCTTTAAACCTGTTATTTTTTAACATTGTCCTGAAAAACCACACAATTTAATGAGAAAGACCCTGTGAAATTCTGGATTTTTTTCCGTATCCACTGTTTCCTTGACGCATGCATGTCTATATTGTATAATACAGATGAAATTAAAGGTGTACATACACCCTGCAGAATCTGCAAAATGTTAATTATTTTACCAAAATAAGAGGGATCACAAAAAATACATGTTATTTTTTATTTAGTACTGACCTGAATAAGATATTTCACATAAAATACATTTACATATAGTCCACAAGAGAAAAATAATAGATGAATTTATAAAAATGGCCCTGTTCAAAAGTTTACATACGCTTGATTCTTAATACTGTGTTGTTACCTGAATGATCCACAGCTGTGTTTTTTAGTTTGTTTGTTTAGTGATAGTTGTTCATGAGTCCCTTGTTTGTTGTGAACAGTTAAACTACCCACTGTTCTTCTGAAAAATCCTTCAGGTCTCACAAATCTTTTGGTTTTTCAGCATTTTTGTGTATTTGAACCCTTTCCAACAATGACTGTATGATTTTAAGATCCATCTTCTCACACTGAAGATGACTGAGGGACTCATATGCAACTACTGCAGAAGGTTCTCACACATTTAGTGATGCTTCAGAAGGATGCATTTAGCGTAAATTTAACTTATTTTGTCTTCTGGGAAACATGTAAGTATCCTTTGTAGCTTCTGAAGGGCAGTACTATAAGATTTCGGCAATATAAGAAAAATGCACACATCTTTATTCTGTTCAAAAGTTTACACCCCTGGCTTTTAATGCATCGTTTTTCTTTTAGAGCATCAGTGAGTGTTTGAAGCTTCCATAAAGGTGCATATGAGTCCCTCAGTTGTCCTCAGTGTAAAAAGATGGATCTCAAAATCATACAGACATTGTTGGAAAGGGTTCAAATACACAAAAATAATGAAAAACCAAAGAATTTTTATAAATTCAACTATTATTTTCTCTTGTGGATTGTATGTAAACATCTTTTATGTGAAATAGCTTATTCAGGTCAGTACTAAATGAAAAATAACATACATTTTGTATAATGCCTCTTATTTTGGTAAAATTAACATTTTGCAGATTCTGCAAGGTGTATGTAAACTTTTGACCTCAACTGTATATGCAACGAATTTGTTCCATTATTTGTCCATATATTCAAGATTGAGCACATACTGTATATATAAATTCCCATAAAATTCTGTTTACCTTAAATGTCAGGATTTGTGATTTCTCAAAATCCATTGCAGCAGAATCCTCTACCAGGACAGTGACTTGGGCTTCATTCAAGACGGTTTGAGGGACCACTCGTAACATGCGGCCTGGGCCCACCAGTCTGAGGTGAAATTTTGCATTTGATCCCTGAAAAGGTACAGTATAAACACATCTGGTAACACACAACTTACATGCAGAGCTAATATAGAGAATACTGAATTGGCATAAATCAAACTATTTTACATGGATGGAAAAAAATGACTGTTAGCACGATCAGAAAAACATTGTCTTTTTCCCGGCAGTTGTGCTCACCCATGTGATCTTTTTGTATGTAATAAATTCTGCATCTCAATGTGACTAAATGCTGAATAACTAAAAATATTGCATAATATGACAAAGGCTTAAAAGGGGTCAACTGCTTGTTTGGGTGCCATCCTCTCATTTATGTAACATAAATGACAATGTTATATTATAGCTGAATCTGCTCATAGAAAACATGGAAGTACTTCAATAAACTAATGGCGCCTTGTTGATTTTTGAATAACGGTTTATCTGTACTACACAATTTCTTTAACTCAGCTCAGAAGAAGTCAGTTTTTTTAAAACTGTTTTAAAACAAGCTAAGCTTTTATCTATGACAAGCCTGTAATGTACTGATAAAAAAAGGGAAATGGTTCTCACCTGGTCTGAGTCATTGACTGTGATTTTCAAGCCCCTCAGGAACTCTCCCTCTGGAGGATGTTCATACATAGTTAACTCAAACACATTCTGTGGTCCATTTTCTCCAAAAAATGTGGGTGGATGGTTGTTCAGATCCACTACCCGAATGGTCACTGTGGTGACTGCAAAGTCCAAGCGTTTTCCTTCTGGTTCAACCTCAGTAGCCTGTGAGGGGCAGATATTGTTGATTATTAATACCACTTAATACATTAATACCAGCCGACAGTTGCAAAAAGCCATGTTAAATTGACTGGCTTGACATGCTTTAGAGATGTAGCTAAATTCCATGGACAGATATAGATTTTAGTAATTGGCTTATTCGTGAAATTGGCTTAAACCCTGTCTAAAGTCAAAGATCAGGGGGACAGCAATGTCCAGTAACCAAACATCTCATTACCTTGACTTTAATATTAAAGAGTTCTCTCTTTAGGTCTGCCGGGTACACCTTCAGAGTGATACATCCACTGGTTTGATTGATGGCAAAAACCCCTTCTGCTCCTGAATAAATAGATTGAGAATTGATTTGACCAATAGTGTGGAATCGAAACACTTAATGAAATTTCTTGTAAGGCATTAAAAGACGTGCAAAACAAACTCATTATTAAACCAATAATACATACCAGAATCTATTGAATATACAATTGGATTTGGATTATCCATGTCTCCATCTTTAGCAAAAACTGTAAATATCTCAGATCCCTGTAGATAAAATTAGATTTTAGACAAGATGCAGTAAAGTTTGATTTTTGGTAAAAACTGAATCTGAGAAAATTTTGCGTTTCTCAAAAAGCTATGGGGGGACATTAGCAGATAGGAGAAGATATTTGAATGCATTCAAAAAAACATATTCTACTGTAAAGTTTCTTTGCTGTTCGGTAGGGGATAAGCTGTCTTGTCTTGTGTGCAGTAGCTCAGTATAGTCTTTTCCAGCTGATTTAAGCTGCACAGAATGAGACATCTGTGCTGCTCCACAAATACTTTAGCAGATTCAAACTGCAACACAGACAACCTCTAATATGTAGCATTTGTTTTTCCTTTTTGTTTTTTGAAAGAAAAATATATTATTTTATTCAGCAAGAATTAGATTGATCAAAGATTGATTACATTAAAAAAGTTTCAAAAGATTTATTTTTCAAATAAATAATGTTAAAATAAATCACTACATCTGTTTTTAACGGTACATTTCTTTTTCAATTTTAAACTGTAGTAATATTTTACAATATTTCTAGTTTGGTTGTATACTGATCAAACAAATGCAGCCTTGGTGAGCATAACAAATGTCTGAGCAGAAGGCTGGCTTTAATTATTTTTTATTAAACTGAAGCACAATGGACCTGTTACCGGTATAAGATCATGGTGTAGTTTTACGAGGGATACTCACAGGCAAGGACACCTCATAGACATAACCAAAGTAAGGACTCCCAACAAACACAGGGGGAGTGTCTTGAATATCAATCACATTTATTGTCAAAGTGGCAGATGATGACATCACTAGTTGCTTGCCCTTGTAAATGCCACCTCCATCCTGAAAACAAAAGTCAGTGTTATGTCCTACTTTAGGTGGGGAGAAATAATAATAACAATAGTTTAGTACAGAATATAAAAGCTGGAAATAAAAAACTAAGCTTGAACTGGTAAAACAAGGAGAACAAAATCACATTCTCTCACCTTTGCCACCACAGTGATGAAATGTGTTCGGGATTTCTCATAATCAAGGCTTTCACCTGGTTTTATCCGCAGCACGCCACTATGGTGGTCAATGGCAAACTTTGTGCTCGGTTCACTGCTCTGGATTTAAGAACAAACATGGAGATTCTAATGAAGCACTGTATAAGGGAGGGAGATGAACAAGACATACACTACATTCATTTAACATTTAGTTCAGATCTGATCTCTCAACTGGATGCCAGATGTTACCTGGAGGAAGTAAGTGACTGATCCCCCTGAGCCGGTGTCTCTGTCCACTGCCTGCACTTTGTAGATGCTACTCCCAGATGTAGTGTTCTGTGTACACACACATATACAAGCCTGTTTATACAAATCACTTTCAAATCAAAACCATTTTTGATAGCCAGTTTCAAAACAAAAAGAGACATAATTCCTCACCTCTGGCACATCTACAATGGAAGGCATGTTCTGAAATTGTGGTCTTTCATCATTGGCATCCATGACAAAAACTGAAACCTTTTCAACTACCTGGCATGACACAAGAGCATCAGAAAGATCACTACAAAACTCATCACATAAACTGGATGAGATTCATAATTCAATGATACTTACTTCATTAAGTTTTATACAAAACTCTGATTCACACTCACATAAAGCAAACTTTTCTTTTCGTTTTATCAATTCATCACCAGAGGACAAAGACACAAACGTTTCGGCTCGCAGGCCTTCTTCAGTGTGTTAAACAATAGAATACCTCCACCCACTTTTCAAATCACAAATTTTACGTCATCGTTCATTCACCAATGTTCATTCATTAATTTTTGCTTGCATTCAATTACCACACACATTATTAAACCCACCACAAGTCTACAATATACATCTTATTCAATTAAAAATTACATAAGATTACATATTTATTGCTCTTACATTAACAGGCAGTTAAAATGAACCATCAACAGTATCTGCATTAAACATGAAATCTTCAATGATTAACTCATCGGACATACGTCGTCATTAACAATCACGTCATTAAAAAAAAAAAAATTAATGAATGAACATTGGTGAATGAGCGATGACGTCAAATCAGTGATTTGAAAAGTGGGTGGAGATTTTATATTGTTTAACACACTGAAGAAGGCCTGTGAGCCGAAACGTTTGTGTCTTTGTCCTCTGGTGATGAATTAATAAAACGAAAAGAAAAGTTTGCTTTATGTGAGTGCGAATCAGAGTTTTGTATAAAAGTGATTCAATGGACTGACGCACCTAAACGAAAAATTGCATTACGGAAGAGCGCGGTGCAAACAACTTGTGGAACTTACTTTATTAAGGCCATCTGAGATACTGACAAAGACTTCAATTTCATCTTGTGCCTGTGAAATAAAAAAGAGTAGTGTCACTGTAATATTCCCAGAACATTTAAAACATGACACATGTTTTGAAATGTACCTCTCTGTCGAGTTCCTCTATTAGAGTTACTGCTCCAGATTTGGAGTGAACACGAAAATATTCTTTGGATCCGGGTTCAAAGGTCATTCCATACTTTACTGGCTGGCCTTCAGGGTCAGTTCCGTTAAGCACATATATCTGAGTTCCTGTAATTCACAGTTGTAAGTAGTTATTTCTGTGCTTTTATAAAAGTCAAAATGTCATCTAAAGCAGCGGTTCTCAATTGGGGGTCCTGAGATGACTTAAAATAAGCTAAAACTACTAAAAATGATCAAAGGTCATTTTTAAATTTAATTTAGCCCCTCAACATTCCTACAAAACCTGGGTAAATGAAGTAGACTGATTTTGGTCTAATTTTAAAAGTGTGAATTCCTGGAAAAGTCATGTACTGTAAATGAATAAAATCTTAAACTACATAGGCATTCTTATAACGATTTTTTCTAGTTAATCCCAGCTCTAAAATATTTTATTGGGTATAAATTATGAGTTATATTTAAATATTTTAAAAATGTCCTCAATCCTTATCCAGTAAATCACAAACAATGGATGGTCATGGGGCCTTTTGATTATTGTGGAGGACAATGTGGGGCATTGGAGTCAAAAAGTTTAAATCTGAAACAATACTGTTTAATTTCAGCAATACCACAATCAACAACAAAGGTCAAAGGGCAAAATCACCACCCTGTGCCAAACTCAAAACATACGGTCTTTGGAAAACAGCAGTCGCCATGTTAATACTGTTTACACCTAGCCAGAGGAGATATCAACAGGTGACATCATTATAATCAGATGGTACAATAATTTTACCTTACCTTTTGGCGTATCCTCTGAGAGATTTAACAGTGCCATATTACCGCTATTACTGTTAGGCCCATTATCATAGAAATAGGGTGCGTAGTCAGTCTGTGCTGTAAACAACAATAATGAGATATCAGATTAACGTACCTCAATTAACACTGTAATTTTTGTTTTTTGAGGACCATACATCACGTGCTGTACAACAACTGTACCTATTACAATATTTGTCATTTTTTTGACATCAGGCTGATCACACATGGCATAATGCAATAACACTAATGACTCTCTCTATCCACCTGCCCAGGATTACATGTGTCTTACGTCACAAATGCTTCAATATCCCATGGTTCACCAAAGCTATTTCACTACATAAATTCATTTATCAAATGAATTTATATCTAAATTTAGATTTAGACTTAGTTTTCTTTCAGGGGAGTCTCTATTTGCTCACCTCCTACTGTCAAGCAGGAATAAAGGTGATGCAAATGAGAGAGAAACATCAAAAACAGTCAAGATTACATACGTTAGTTAACAGTATAACATAATCAAGTACAGGAATGTTTAATCGCCCAAGCCACATCCGTATTCAAAGATGCTGATGAATACTTACCAAAGCAGAAATGCGCTAGCAGAAGAAATGATGAAAACTGTATTTCCATATCATTCTTCATCCTAATAAAGCAAAGCAGTTACAGCGTGCTAGTAAAGAGAGCTACGGCAGTGTCCTTCTGAGGGTGTTTATTTCAGATTGAGGAGAACTAAGGCAGGTGCTAAGAGCCTAATCCAGTGACACGCCTTAACCCTTGAGTACATTTTTAGAAGCCCGTCTTTTCTTCCAGGCAGCTATTGGCCACTAGAGGGGTTCATAAATAGCACACCTGACCTGATATGACAGGTTAGAGATGATCTTTTTAGTTATAGTACTACTGAAATCCCACACTTGGAATGTTGGATCTCTGTCTTAAAGGAACAATCACCAGTGAACACCTATGAAATGTTATGAAAAGAATCATAAGTATAAAACCTGTTTTGTGAATGAATGAATAGCACATTTGTAAGCATTCATCAGAATTTTTACAGGCCTTTTAGTCTATGAATCATCTTAATCTCTTTGACAATCCAGTTTATATTTCAAAACACACATTCAGGTTGTATTTAAATCATAAAGTTATGTAATCTCATACTCATCAGCATTAGCAAATGCCTTCATCTCACTCTTTCGCTACCTTTATCATGAGACCTTTTTAACATTAACCTATGCTCAGTTGAAGTTGAATGCTCAGCAAAATCTTTTACAGTCAGGTTATAGTTTCTCCAGGTCAAGAGCTAATAAAGATAACATTAGAATGAAGAAAAAACATTTATATGCATAAATATAGCATTCAGTGATATACATTTAAAAAAAATCAGTCAAAGTGATAAGGGTGGATGACAGTGTATTACGGCTTCAAAAAAGATCACACTGCATGCTTCAGAATCCAGTTGCCATATAGAATTAAAACTGTTTTCGTATTACTTTTTGCTCAGATGAGCAGCTGTGCGGATCAGAAAATGAAACACCTGCCAATTTACCTTCATCTACATTTGTGAGTGTGGCTTTGCTTTCAGGTTTAATTTGTTTGGAGCAGGCAGATGGCAGGCAAGCAGATTAACCTACAATAATCCTTCATCATCGTGTAGTGCTCAGGGCCAGTCTACAGGGACACACAAACTAGAAGCGT
Organism: Labeo calbasu; assembly: GCA_019740295.1. Lineage (NCBI taxonomy): Eukaryota > Metazoa > Chordata > Actinopteri > Cypriniformes > Cyprinidae > Labeo > Labeo calbasu. The sequence continues at coordinate 678 of JAHKKF010378153.1, read as the reverse complement.
CTCTGCATGTACACCACAGAAAACACTGGACTCTGGCAGATCTGAACATATTGGTTACCTTATATGACTATGAAAATGTTGCCTTGAATGCTTGTGATTATCAAAAATGTTGCAAAGCTCTCGCTTTTTAATGGCATTAAACATAATGAAATTATAAGTAATGATGAAAAGGAAAGTCTTTGCATTTCTGTTTGGTTTTACAATCAGAGAAAAAAAGAAAAGTAGGTCAAAAATCCAGTTTATCGTAAGATTAACCCTGGAAAATGTCTTGTATATTGTGATCATGTGCGTCAGTCATACATCAGCAGTGTGGATTATGTGAAAAAACAGAAACCTTGAATGACAGACAGATTTCCTATTTATGCAAAATATTATCATCTTCATAAATCTGTTTTTGATGTGACTATAAAAGGTCTTAGATATCGCTTTTATAGCGATTATCCTGCCATGGTCTAAAATAGGACATGAAAAAAGTTTACAGTGCAAAGAAACCTCAAATGACTTCCTCGTTCTGCTACAGTAATTTTAAATGATAACAGTGCCATTTTATACAAAATAAACAGCAAATTACTGTATATATATTATATTAAACTTCAGAATTTATGTGTCTAAATTGGGACCGTCAATTAGGAAAATTAACCAAAATTTAAAGAAGTCCACTTCCAAAACAAAGATTCA
>JAHKKF010378132.1:0-17962 GCA_019740295.1 Labeo calbasu | reverse complement strand
TCAACATATTAGAATGATTTCTAGACTGGAATAAATTACATTTTACACATTACACACAATAACACATTAAAATTACATTCTGAAACACAAAATTATTTCAATCAAAAATTGCAGCCTTGGTGGGCATAAGAAACTTCTTTCAAAATTATTTTAAAAAATACTGCGCCCAAACATTTTAACGGTAATGATTTTCTTCAGTATTATATAATAGTATTATTTAATTGTCTTATTAATTGTAAAAATATCACAAGCATTATTTCACATCACATCTCTAATTTGATCATAAATATAAACTTTACAATTGTAAAGTACTAGATGTGCATATATATGTACAGTACATATATAACACTCTTTCAGTTTCCCATCGGCACTTTTGTAATCTTCATATTGTGCTGTAGGTTCCCTTGTTTGAATCTTTGCTCTGAGAGAAGGAAGCTCTGCTCCATATGGGCTCCTCGGAGGGAACTTGAGGTCAGTGTCTGCACTGGCTAAGCATGGATGTTTTGTAGAGGACCCAAACTGCTGACAACAGTACTGCTGGTTTCATTTGTCAGAGTGGGCTCTCTGTATATCAGGCGGGCCGAGCCCTGCGCCGGCCGTTAATAATAAAGCACTGACACTCTTCTGCTCCGCGGTCCTAGAGCGAGCACTGGCGGTGCAGTAAATTACAGCTCAGATCAATACTTCTCCGAGAGAACGTTGCTCTGCCAATCAATCTGCATCTATATTGTGTGTTTTGTTTGTCAGCAATTTCAGTATGGAACACAATGAGACTTGTAAGCAGTTACATTATTACATACCGTTTGTTGTAGCCAAGTACGTACTCGGAGGAACCAAGGAATTGCTATTGTTAAGTCGAGTTTAAATGAGATTGGGAGTAGTCTGTCCAGTTAGTCCTGTCAGTCACGAACGGCCTACAGTTTAAAGCTTTTACAGCTTGAGGCCACACTGGAGATCTAGGATTCAAGCTTTAATTTAAAAAGTTTTTTCCCCAACTTCTTTAGCTAAATTGTTATGCTAGTAATATAATTTGTTATAGAATCATTTTATTGAATTATAAAAATGCAGTATAGTAGCGTCTCTCTCGCCTCCCCTGAGCCCATTGACTTTTAACAGACCCCCTAAAGCGTGCGGTGAGTTTAGTGGGGGGTAATTGAGAAATGATGGGGAAAACGTGAGAGGAGGCACTGCCTCCATTGCAGTGTGATTGGATATGACTGGTTATGTTCGGCTGTGATTGGTTCATGTGATAAATCCCGCCTTTTGTGTTTGTATTAATACAAAGAGTAATTAAACAACTCACACATAGATATAAAGACTTTGTTACATTAAAATAAGACTTAAAATGGTATGAAAACATGATCTGTGGCAGTTTTTAGTGAATAATCAGCTTGGTGTAATTTAAAGTAAATCTCTATGTCTGATGACTGATGATCCAAAATATTCAAAAATTCTTAAAAGCTCACAAAGCTAAAGCTAAAACTATTAAAAAGAATAGCTGAACATAATTTCACAAATAAAATATATTGTTTAAATTGTTACTGCCTTGTTATTATTTTGGAATAAATGTTAAATGCTTAAAAAAAAAAACTAATTTGATGAGATTCATACTTGGTTTTAAAAATAGAATATTAATTACATTGTTAATGTAAAAATATATATATATTTTCCTTTTTCTGACAGGATGTTTATTTAACCACGAAAATGTGACTAGGATGTGAATTTACATTAAACAAAACAAAACAAAAAGTTTGAGGAATTGCCTCCTCATTTCAGATACCATATATATATATATATATATATATATATATATATAGATATAGATAGATAGATAGAATTTATTGTTTTGATCTTGTCCACATGTGACACATACAGTACTTTCCTTGCCTGTGACACATACTTTCAATCTTAAATTGTGAAAATGAATCAGAAAAAGATTATTACATATTGAAATGCACGGCAATTTAAAGTAGTATAATAATCATTATCAGTATAATCATTTAATCACAATTAATCACATTTAATCACATAATCAATACAATCACAATTTCCTTATTAATCATTTTCCCAATTATTTATATCAGTGCAATTAAAGTTTTGCATCATTTCCATCCCGACCAACAGTATCGAGTCTTGTCAAAAGTCGGTGTGCTTGGTTGCCTAATAGAAATCTGTGTATAAATAAAAAAAATAAATAAAAAGGGGAAAAAAGAAAATTGTAATAATAAAAAAAAATAGTGCTTATGAAAAAATGCTTTTGAAAAGCAGTCTCTTAAGCTTAAGGTTCATTAGTTAACATTACGTTAGTTAACATAACTAAAAATTAACAGTACTTCTAGCATTTATTAATCTTAATGTTAAATTCAGCATTTACTAATGCATTATTAAAATTAAGAAAGTTGTTTGTTAACATTTGTTAATGCACTGTGATCTAACATGAGCAAACAATAAATGACTGTATTTTTATTAACTAAAATGAACAAAGATTAAAAAACGGTGTAATAAATGTATTGTTCATTGTTTGTTTATGATAGTTAATACATTAACTAATTACCATTATAAAGTGTTACCAGTGAAATATAAATATTATTTTCTTAAATGTACCGTAAATTATAGAATTCTCCTGTGATGCATTTATATGCACTATTTAACAATGTTAGGGGACAAATTAAAACCAGTGAGAGTGTGAAAAGTCTGTCTCAAGAAAGTTTACCTTCCACAAAAAGAAAACTGCCCATTATACTCTATTGGCCTCTTGTCTGTGTCATCAAGATTATTGTGTTTGGGTGTCTGGATTTACTGTATCCTACTGTACTATCCTCCCTGCATTACAGTGACCCCTGCTGAGCGGCATCTCTTACAGCACGCTGTCACTTTCCAGCCCTCATCATGCTCTAGTTCCCCTCTGTGCTGGACCACACTGTTTTAACTCATGACATTCTGTGTGTGTACGTGTATAGGTGAATACATGTAGACAGGAAGCGTCGTGCTCATAGCTGGGTGTTTTGTCTGTGGAGCAGATAATTTGGCATGCTGGTGTTTGGACAGGAGATAACCTTCAGACCCTCATTCAAATCATCTGTCATTTGCCTAGAGTTTGTTGTCAGTTGATGGGAAGGATTGACTCTCTTCATGGCGAGCAAATGATAGGGAGGCCGAACCAGTGAATCACAAGGAGGAAGCGCACGAGAGAGCCAGGACATTGATTTTTAGGTGCGAACCTGTGTAGATGTTCATTACGCTCCCTGCCAGTGTTTAAATATAAATAAATGGCACCTTTACTAAAGGCAAGAACAACATAACGACCGGCAATTACAGCCGTGCCGAAAGAACACGAGAGGATGTGTTCAAAGACAATGTTTTTGTGTAATGATAGGTAAAAAAAAAAGAACAGCTAACTGTCACTTATGCTTCCCTCTGCGTGTTGAACCCTCGATGAACATCTCTTATAACCCGTACGCTACCTCTCCGCATCTCTCCCACTTTCTCTAGCTGGCTTTCTTCTTCTAGGGCCGCTCTTAGCACTTCAGATTTGCTCTTATCTGTTAGCACGGAGATGTGTCAGTTCCCAAAACCTGACCTACTTTTATACACACACACACACGCACACTCACCTCCGTCATGCAGCGAGAGAAGCATCATACATTACAGGCTACATACGTCAAGGCGAAAGCGATTTTCTAAGAGCGTAGCGTCTTCATATGCTCTTCGTGTCAAGTGCGGACTTCCGATAGTGGGAGTCCCTTGATCTTTCTTTTTAATTGTTATCAATGCCATGCTTTCTCTCTTTATACAGATCTCCATCATCATAGTTTCTTTCTTCAGACTTAGCTGTTGTGTTTTTCCCACTTACTTTTTAATTAGAGCTGAAAACAACATGACCCATTTTATGCAGAGGCAAATGTATACTTTCTGTGTGTGTTTGTATTTGTGTGTTTGCTAGCTCCTCTCTAGGTGGCCTTGAGCTTGTTTTTGCCTCTGTTGTGTTTTCTTTGCTTTCTCCCGCTCGGCAGTAGCCGACTGTCCTTTGCAGGTGTGTTTTATTTATTTATTTTCGCACTTATTCACTTATGCCTCATACCATAGAATGTGACAGATATCTGTGGTATGTCCGCTCTCAACATCACCATGTACCCAAACACACACACAAACACACACACTGTACTATGGTTCCAAGTATTGTAAACTAGGCCAAAATGAGTACTAAGATGCTGAAACAATGGCGTTAAATTAACAAAATTCTTGCTTTAAACATTAATACATTTGCATCTTTGAATACATTGAATTCTATGCAATGAAAAGGTGTAGAAACTATTTTGACTCAGAAAATTCTGACATATTTACAAAGTAATGGCATGTAACACGTTAAATTAAACACATTAAATTTTCTTGTAGACGTACTCTAATAATCTTTGTTTTATTCATATACAGTTGAGGTCAAAAGTTTACATGTACCTTGCAGAACCTGCAAAATGTTAATTATTTTGCCAAAATAAGAGGGATCGTACAAAATGCATGTCATTTCTTATTTAGTACTGACTTGAATAAGATATTTCACATAAAAGATGTTTACATATAGTCCACAAAAGAAAATAATAGTTGAATTTATAAAATCGACCCCATTCAAAAGTTTACATACACTTGATTGTTTTTTTGGGTTTTTTTAGTGATAGTTGTTCATGAGTCCCTTGTTTGTCCTAAACTGTTAAACTGCCCGCTGCTCTTCAGAAAAATCCTTCAGGTCCCACAAATTATTTTGTTTTTTAGCAGTTTTGTGTATTTTAACCTTTCCAACAATGATTGTATGATTTTCAGATCCATCTTTTCACTCTGAGGACAACTGAGGGACTGATATGCGGCTATTTCAGAAGGTCTGAATGCTCACTGATGCTCCAGAAGGAAACATTGCATTAAGAGCCTGGGGTTGAAAACTTTTTGAATTTGAATATCAAGGTAAACTGAACATATTTTGTGATCTGGGAAACATATAAGTAGCTTCTGTAGCTTTTGAAGGGCAGTACTAAATGAAAAAAGTGATATTTAGGCAAAATAAGTTCAGAAGTTTACGCCCCCTGGCTCTTAATGGATCGGTTTTCCTTTGGAAGCATCAGTGAATGTTTGAACCTTCTGTAGTAGTTGCACACGAGACCCTCAGTTGTCCTCAGTGTGAAAAGATGGATCTCAAAATCATACAGTCTTTGTTTGAAAGTATTTAAATACACACACACACACACATACACACACACACAAAAATAAATAAATAAATAAAAAATTTGTGTTTTAAATTTTCTTGAATAGTTGAATTTTCAATTTTCCTGAAGAACAGCGGCCAGTTCAGGACAAACAAGGGACTCATGAAAAACTATCACTAAAAAACAAACAAACAAACAAACAGCTGTGGATCATTCAGGTAACAACAAAGTATTAAGAATCAAATGTATGTAAACTTTTGAACAAGGTCATTTTTTTTTAATTCAACTATTATTTTTTTCCGTGAACTGTATGTAAACATCTTTTATGTGAAATATCTTATTCAGGTCTGTACTAAATAAAAACTAACATGCATTTTATATGATCCCTCTTATTTTGGTAAAATAATTAACATTTTGCAGATATTGCAATGTGTATGTAAACTTTTGATCTCAACTGTATTACAGTGTAATCTGTTGTGGAACAGTATTGGGTCATCAAAAAGACTGTATGATTAAAGAAAACAAAATCTAGTTTAAAATATGTTCGTTTTCTTGTTGCTTTCATGTGGTTTAGAAAAACTGTTATACCATATTTAAGAAAGGTTTGTGTTTTGTAGTAAAAATGAAGTGGTTGTTGTTATTATTCAAATAAATATTTTTAAAGGTATATTGTATTTTTCTTGCAAATATTCCAAAATAAATACAGTGTAAAAATGTCATGAATTATTCAGGAATATTATAAATAAATAATTAATCATGAATTAATAAATATCATTAAGTAATACCACATATAATTTTACAAACTGAAGTAACTTTGCTTGCATTAAAAGTTTTTTTTTTTGTTTTTTTGAAAGAATTATATGCATGAACTGCAGTGTGTACTTTTGAATAAATCAGTAGCATCACATCAATGACCCAAAGTAACATTATTTAATTGTTTAATATGTAATATTTAACCCTTAATAATTGCTCTTATTGTTTAGGTAATTTTTTTAAAAAATGTCCCAGGTCCCTTAAATTTTTATAATACTCCATTTATATATTTATTAAAGTTATTAAAGATATTTTATAGCATCAACCAGCTGATGAATTCTGTGTATTCCTACTCGAGAGGAGTATGAGTGTCTGTCTTACAGTGTCTGGGTCACAGTGAGAGATGAAGGAATTTTCTGCCCTTGTTATTGTAACAGAAGGGGAAATTTTACATTCAGGTCTAGAATTTCATGTGGTTGCTCATTCTGAGACACTGAGTATAAGTTTTGTATTATATTTGATTAATAAAAGTAGCCAATATGTTTCATTTTAGAAAATAAAATGTATCTGTCATTTTGTGTTTTCCAAAGGGTGAATTTTAACAAAGCATTTGGCAACCCCAAATGCTGGCAGAAGTTAGAAAAAACTTTTTGTTGCATATTTTCTTTTTCTGCATCTAAATATTCTGGAGAGCTAGGGAATGAGAGATAGGAACTGGGAAACGCAGGAACCGATGTTTAGCAGAGGGTAAAGGCAGTTTGGTGCAGTAGGTGGGGGTTTGGGGTTGGTGTTTAGCCCATGGCCCCACTGAGCATGCTCCCTGTGGGGGGCAGCAGGTGAACACACACTAGCAATGTGGTGTGTAATGGCCCCTGACAGAATGCCGATAACCCAGCATGAGAGTCGAGGTTTATAGCCTCTGACTTGAGTCTGCTCCTCATCCTTACCTCCTTTCCTCCACCTGTGCCCCCCTCTGGCACACCACCAAGTCATTATACATCCCCTTTCTACTTCTGCTCACATCCAAACAGCCATTATTCTATCAGTCTATCCATTTCAATAGACTTTCCTCAATGGAACATAGAGTATTAGCTGATTACATCTTGCCAAATCACATTAAAGGAATAGTTCACTCAAAAATTTTAATTATATCATTATTTGCTGACTCTCCAAACCCGTATTTGTTTTCTCTTTCATTTGCAAAACACAAAAGATGATATTTGAGAAACTTCCAGCTATAATAGTCAATGGGGTCCAAAAGAGGACATACTATGTTTAAAGTAATTCATGGTTTAATCCAAGTCTTCTAAAGTTAATCACTTAAACAGCCAAATTCACACTTCCATTGAAATGTTTGGGGTGTAAAATTTTTAATACTGTTTTAAAGGGGAAATCAGATTCTCATTTTCCAGTTGGTATGATTCTTTAGGGTCTTCATGAAATGTCTGCAAAATACATGGTTGTGTAAAACAACACCTTCAAAAACAGCTCTGTTCACAATGAACTGTTTCGGTGCATGGCTCTTTAAATGCTTACCCTTCTCTTCCGTTTTTCGTGTATTTGGTGGCACATTACCTTCAGAAACAAAACTTATCTACTGCATCCTCAATGCCACTCATCTCGGGACAAAATGAAGACTCTTATGTTCACTTTTACATCGAACTACAAAATACCTTCATTGCTTATGAGACATGCCGTTGGGGGGGTGGGCCAAAAAATTTGTATACTTTTTAAGCACAAAAACTCATGTAGCACAGGCTCTGGGATGCGCGTTCACGACGCTACGTACTATTGAATCAAGTTGAAAAGTCACACGGAACTACAGACCCAGTGTTTACAAAGCGAATGCGCAAAGACTAAGAAAGTCAAACGCTGTTTACAAACAAAAAAGTACAACGATGTCGGACGATTCTGAAGTTGTAGGAGAAAGATGGAGATGGACTAAGATGGAGTTTTTCGACATACTCTACCTTTTCGAGCTGGAGTAGACAGATAATGAACTTAGATGTGATTCGTAGTAGTGATGGGAAGTTTGTATCATTCTCGAATCTTTTTTCGAGTCATTTCGTTCATTTTAGCAAAATCAGCATCACGTGACAGCCCCATAAGATGAACGAACAGCTCGAAAAACTCGAAGACTCGAAACAGGTGAACTAATTCCAGTACAGAATCTATTAGGATGTTGCGCATGCACGACTGAATGAATCACTCCCCGAGATGACTCGTTCTTCCCGAGTCACATTAAAGATTCGTTCAAAATGAACGAATCGTTCAGGAACGACCCATCACTAATTCGTAGAATTGTGGACGCGCATCCCGGAGCCTGTGCTACACAAGCTTTTGTGCTTAAAACGCATACAAATTTTTATTTTTTCGAAAAAAAAAAAAGATAAGATAAGACCCTTTTTCCTCGGCTGGGATCATTTAGAGCCCTTTAAAGCCACATTTAAACTACATTTTGGAAGTTCAAAATCGGGGCACAAGTGAAGTCCATTATATGGAGAAAAATCCTGAAATGCTTTCCTCAAAAACCAATTTCTTTACGACTGATGACAGAAAGACATGAACATCTTGGATGACAAGAGGGTAAGTAAATTATTTGTAAATTGTTGTTCTGGAAGTGGACTTCTCCTTTAACAACAAACTTCAATGGTTTTCGCAAGACATCATAATCAAGTCACATGACAAACAAAAACCAATGAGGTTAAATGTTATTGCCAGAATGTTCATTTTCAGCTGAACTTTTCCTTTAACTTTAAACTAAGGAGGGTGTACTGCAGAATGTGTTCATGCTGATTAATTAACAAAAAGATTATCAGTCAGGGCTTATTAATGGAGGGATTAGAGGCTTGCCAAAGGAAACATTCATTGAGTAACTGCCTTGTCTTTAGATAACAGTCAGTGTCCAATACAAGTCTTGAAAATTACACCTTTCAGAGGCACATGAATATCCCAATCATTTGTTCCTTTTGGAAGAAGAGTAGAAAATGACTCTTCAGGGAATCATTTTTATTGGTGAAAACAGTGACCTCATGCTCGCAGAAATGCAAACCCTAACCATTTTTTTGAAAGACTTTATACTTGTGAAAGATGTGCTTTTGCACTCAAGTGAGTGTTTCATTCCATGGCACAGAGTGGTGGTACTGTAAGGCTTTATTCAGTAAAATTTCGTTCAGAAGTCTGTTTACACCTTTTTGCCTCTTACCGTCCTCTGTCTGTCACTCTCTCTTGCACTCCTGTCTTGATTTTGAATGACTCATACAGCTCACATGAAAGACAGGCCAATTTACTAACGGTTTTGTACATGGTACTTCAATGCAAAAACATGTCTTAGTCACTAACCACCTGCAATCCAGTTTCAGCGGCCACTAAATGCAGTGACATTTCAGTCACTGGCCCCAATTACACACAGTTTTCTGTTTAACGTCCATATTCTGGTTAAGCATTTATACAGAAAAAGATAAAAGATGTAGCTATTGAAATATTCAGTGTATTTCTTATGCAGTTAATTTTGTTGCTTTTTAGTAATATTGGAGAGAAATTGAATCAACTCATTCATACTCATGCATGTATGTAACAATGTCGCAGATATGTAATTGTAAAATCCTAAACAATCCAAAACACATTTCTTCAGTAGCTTGATTTTTCACTTCTACATTGTTACAGAAAATATCTTTATTAAGAAATACGGGACAATTTTGAAGTTGAGGGAGAACATGAGATGGGAGTTTTTCGACATACCCTAACTATCATGAACAGGAACAAAAACAGTCCAGGTAGAGTAAGACAAGACAAGCATTTGGCGTTAAAAAGTATATAAATTGTATTATTTTTATTACGCTAGATAAGACCGTCCTTTCTCAGCTGGGATTGTTTACAACCGCATTTGGAATCGTTTAAAGCCGCAAATTAAACTGCCTTTTGGAAGTTCAAAATCGGGGGAACAAGTGAAGTCCATTATATGGAGAAAAATACAGAAATGTTTCCTCAAACAACATAATTTCTTTACGACTGAAGAAAGAAAGACATGAACATCTTGGATGACAAGGGGGCGAGTAAATTATATGTGAATCTTTGTTTTAAAAGTAGACTTCTCCTTTAAGTAGCAAATGAGAATTGCTAAAAGTTTGGATTATGTCTTGAGACAAAGGTATTCTTAATGATTTTTAGTTTTGTTTAAGATAATTAAAAGAGCAGTTTTTATATAACAAAAGAATATGTAAAAGTATGGTATTTGGGGTATTTGCTGTTGGGGTTAAAAAGCACAATAATTAACATGATAATTAATAGAATGCTGACATGACTTTGTTAGATTCAGATGGTAAATATCATATTATGTTGGGTGTCCAGAGATAATCACCATGTTTAGAATGAAACCATCATATTTAAAACCATGTTATTAATCATGTTGTATAATAAAATATCATTGTTGTTACTACTGTAAATCTATATTCAATTATTATGGAATCTCCTGTATTTTAAAATATGTTTTATATTAACACATTTTAATGACAGTATATTTAGTGAACAATTTTTTTATTTATCAAAATAAGATGAAAATAGTATAAATTTGCTGGAGTGATTGTTTTAAACAAATATTAACTTAGACATTATTTAAAAAAAAACACATTTTTTAGCTAAAGTATTTGTATCAGTACTGTATACCTGTTACCCCACCCTGGTGAGTTGGTGTTTAAAGATTTTTAAACAAAATGTATGACTTGTATGATTTATTTATTTTCACACAAAATCTGTTTCTCCATAAATGTTCAATACAAACATATATATTCTTTCTGCAATCACACACTTTGGGTGCAGTGAAAAGCACATTTTTTCTTAGGATGTGCCTTTAGACCCGATGTACCCTATCAAATCAGCATATTAGAATGATTTTTGAAGGGTCCTGTGACAGAGAAGACTTAAAATTCACCTTTGCCATCACAGGAATAAATGACATTTTAAAATATGTATTAAAACATAAAACTATTTTATTGTAATCATATTTTACAATATTACTGTTTGTATTTTTGATCAAATAAATACAGCGCTGGTGAACATAGGAGACTTTTTTTAATAAAACATTAAAAAATCTTTCCAAACTTTGAACGGTAGTGTTTAAACATCCACAGAAATCAATAAATTCACTAAACCAATAAATCTAACATGATCATCCACAAACTTGCACTCAGAAATACACAATAGGGAATCGGCCCATAGAGCTTGCATTTTTTTTCCTTCATAGTTGGTAGAAGCAAGATGGATATATATATATATATATATTTTTCCACAGTGTTATAAAATTAAAATATTGTACTTTCTACCAAATAACAGAGATTCTTTGGTTGATTACACTTTCTTTATTCACACATCGAAAGGCCGGGACATCCAGTGTGGTCTGTGTTTGGGGGGTATAAGTGTATGCATACTTGTATTTCCCCCTTCCATTACGTTTTTCTATAATGCTAAATATAAAGCAAATCCTAACAAATATAAATAACAGTTTATTATACAAGTCGTACATACAGAGAGATAATTACAAACAGCACTCTTTTTAATTAGTTGTTTTTCTTGCCCACAATAATCCACTGTGCCCACTCAGACTGTTAAATTACATGTCAAATTGTCATAAACCACATGGAGCGATTGAGAAACTCAAATGAGAAACTACACACATCATAGTTCTTGAAAACACTGAGGCCTTTCATTCTGTGAAGGGATACGGGTCCACCTGGATACCCAGACGCAGGTTAACAAATAGATCTGCAGAAAGTTTCTTGAGCACTCCTTGATTGTTTACATCCTTTCACAATGTTCTGTGTCCATATATGAGTAATTAACCCCCACCATAATAATTAGCTGTCTACAGGAAGTGGAGATATGTTGAATTAAAAGTTTTTGTGTGGGCTTTCACCACATGAAAGTTTTCATTAGTTTCCCTCCCACCGTCTGTGTGAAATGCCGTCACCGACTCTGTATCCTCCTGACAGAACGTGTCTCACAGGCCTGACAGCGTGCAGGAACTTGTGACAAGAAATAGAACACCAATAGAACTTGCCATGGAGGAAGGAACTGCATGAGCAAACAACTCCAGAGTTGATAAAGTTGTTGCTAACTGAGGAAGAACGTGTGTTTTGTGTCAGTTGGTCAGAGAGAGGGAACCAAAGGTTGTGATTTGTGTCTGTAATTGGTGCTTTTATCTGAGCCCTTCTCATATAGGGATATCCTGTGTTAACACCAACACTAGAGGCATCCAGACCTCTGGCTCCATTTTTCTTCAACCCTGGTGATTTGCAGACCTGTGTGTTTTTGGTAATTGAACAGGGTTGTTGATGTGTTTGTTGGAGTGGTTTCCTGTTCGACCTTGTTTTGCGCCTTTAAATGGTCATTGTATGATCTTTAATGGTTTTGGATGCAAAAGCCCTTACATTTGGTTAAGATTCTGATTGTTTGTTTGTCAGCCTGTCTGTGGATCACCTGGCTTGGTCATTTTGATCGTTTGGTTAAACGAAACGGAAAACAGAGGCGTAATAAGTTGCGTAGTACCTATTTCTGCCCAAATTAAAGCTGTAATATGTAATTTCTTTACCACTAGTATATAAACTCTTAAGCCTGAATGTCTTGACATCCTCCACAGATGAGATTTGAACATGGTATTTAAAATGTTTCCACATGCTCAGGCACAAAGAGTAAATTGTGACTCTTAATATGTGATTTGTAAAGTAGAGTCTTCTTTGACCTTAAGATTTTCGTGCCTTTTCATGCCTCTGAATTACCAGCTAAATCTTTAAAATGTTTAATTAAAAAAAAAAAAAAAGTTGTTTGTGGACTTTAAGCACATATTAACCCCTGTCATGTGTTATTGCAGTAAAGAAAACAAAATCTATTAAATTACTGATATAACATGATAATGTAGATTATCAATGTTTTGGGTTTTAAAAACTGATTGCATTAAAATGCATTAAATTGTGGCAGTAAAATGCACAAAAGTGGCAGTACAGAGATTTACATTATTACAAAAGATTCAAGATTTCATCCAAGAACTTTGAAAAAACAAACAAATAAAAAAAAAAAACTATTGCAATTGCTGCAGAAATACTAAGCAGCACAACAATTTTCAATAATTATGATAATAAACAATGAAAATTAAGTACCAAATCAACATATCATGTGACCCTGCAGACTGGGGTAATGGCTGCTGAAAATTCAACATTTCACAGGAATAACAAAATACTTAATTTTAAACTAGAAAACAATGTTATTAATATTTGACTCTTTTACTGTTTTACTATATTTTTCATGAAATAAATGCCGCACTGGTGAGCAAAAGAGACTCCTTTTAAATAAATAAATAAATAAATGCTTACGACCCCAAGAGAAAATTTTACAAAATAATATGTTTGTTTCAGTTAATTGATTGATTGATTGATTCTAATAAAAATCTTTTCGACTGACCCAAATAACAATGTGACAGTGTAACAAGGTTTCAGGTTGACTAGTAGTCATTCATTTTAAGCATTAGTCGATTATTAGTTGCATGTTTATTAATAAACCATATAAATCATAACAATAATGATCCTTTACCTACATATAGCCAAAAAAAAAAAAAAAGCTGGCCACAGCGCACTGGCAGATATAATAATTCTGAATGTGTCCGAGAAAAACAGTAAGAGACTGTATTAACGTTTTAATGATTTATTGATAAACTAGTACTGTGTATGTTTTTGGGCTTAAGAGATGAAGTTGGCGACACTGACTCGTCATCTCTGCAGTACTGGATGTGCCTGTATACATGTTTCATACGGATTACATAATCTGAGAATATTTTTTTCAGTTTTTAATTGCTTCATTTGAAAGTACACATTTCGCACTCTTTAGATATATTTCTCGTGTCTGTATGACAAGTGGACACGGAGTTTCGAAGTTTTGAGATCGCAGAGAGCGCATCCTGTTTGCTTTCATTATTTTACAAAAGCACGTTTTGTTATTCTAAGTGCACACAAATAAAGGTAGAGTTTTTACAGATGCAAAAGATGTATTACTTTTATCTGTATGACCAAATATGTCGGAGTATTAAAAGAGCAAGTGACTGCACTGGCGCCTCCATCTGTCATGCAGTGAGCGTGCTACTGTTCAGCTTCCACGCTTCGAATAGCCCACATTTTTCTAGGTTAGATTGAGCGGCCATGTGAAGTTGCTGCTACTTACATATTTCGGATGAAAAGCCATATTTGAGGTTGATGAATGACAGGTTAGCGTTTGGATGTCCTGCCTAATGTACTATATTAGCTACCGCATAGACCAGCCGTTAATGATCTCTCCGTCATGGACTGCGTGACTTCGCCACTTCCTGTGGAATTTTTTTTTTCTGCGACTAATAAAATTTTGGTCAACCAAGCCTCTTCTCGTTGACTGAAGGTTAGTCGACTATTAGGGGGAAGCCCTAGTTACAATGTTACTTTTGATTATGAGTAATGAAATTTCTTACCCCACAGCAAGATCTTCAGATACAAACAAACACAACACACAGTACTTCAGCTCAGCTCTTTTGCCAGTAAAAGTACAGGAGCAGCCCGTCATTTAAAAAACTAAGCTGTAGATGACGTTAATGAAATTCATTGCAGTAAGACTTTGGGTGTTTGGGTAATTCAAGAAAACGCAGTTGTCACAGCCTTCACTTTACCTTCTGAAACCTCAGCAACACTCTTGATGTCTGAGTTATTTTTTAGACTGATGATCTCGTTAGGCTGATGATCCTTCTAATTAAAAGATGCTTGTGCACATCCATGAAAATCTGTTGCATCAACTCATCATTTAATTAGCCTGGCGTTATCTTGTTATGGTAAACGGCTCTGTGTTTTATATAATGTTTGTGAGATTTGTGCTCCTGTATGTTTTGCATACAAGCTGATTAGTGTGTGATTGAGAGCGTACATTATGTAAAACCATGGTTTGTGTCTTTGGTGTGTTTTAGGGGCGTCCTGAGGAGGAACTAGACCGTCTGACAAAGAAGATGCTGTATGACATGGACAACCCCCCATCCGAGGAGTATTTTGGTATGTGACCAGTGTATCTCGCACAAACCTTACACTGATTTCTCAAAAGCTAGACCTCAAAATGATTCTTATTTTTTTGCATTTCAAATACCTACCTGATCTCATGAAAAAAACGTACCTGTGGGAACTTTTTCGCAAGACGCGAAATACGCATCAATAAGTACACATCACTGCAGTTTCCAACAGAAATGAACACTAGAGGTGGTAAAACAGCGAGCACTCGTAATTGTTTTCGTACACAGTTATGATTACAGCTCCATATGTTTCGTTTCTGGTGTTGTGCCAAATTCTGACCCCTGCCAGATTACTACCCCACTAGTATTGGTAGGTTTAGGGTTAGGTGTGCGAATATGTCACGAAATGTACTACATATTCTGCGTCTTGTCAAATACAGTGGTGCCAAAAAAAGAATGTGAACACTGTCTGGTTGTCGAACTTTAATAAAACATGTTCACAGTCATTAATGCGATAACCTACACCTGTGTGAATAAGAGAAGAACTGCCTTATTATTATTTAAGACATACTGCTGATGTACAAATAGCATATATAATAAACCGTAGCAGATCTATACAGGTGGAGCTGGGGATGTGGAGGGTTTCAGAGGAACTCTGAAAGCTCTTGTTAATGTTAAACAGCCATTTAAATGTACAGCAGCAAGCTCATTGGCCACATGTGCAGCATGAACCAATCAGCTTGTGCCAAGTAGTTTAACTCTGTGAATATTATCAGTTTGCGGTAACGACCCAGCAGCACGCAACATATAGAGTTTCATGACAGAATTTCGTATTTACATAAAAGCAATTGCAAATACCAAATGCAATTGCAAGTTTCCAAATCATTTTTAGGGTCGGTATATGGGTCATTCCTCAAAATCGGTGCCTTTTCCACTTGGAAAAATTGTAAAATAAAATAAGTTTAATCAACATTTTTTTTTTAAATATCCATGAAACAAAGAAACCTTGAAATGACAAGAAATGGTATTGTGCTATCTCAGGCTATGTAATATATTATTTAATGACTATTTTTCTATCTCATGCTTTGATATTTTTGTCAACCCTGTTACCGACACAAGCGCTACTCGATACTATAGTTTAATTAGAACTCAAATTACACTGAATGATATAGGCATTAGCTCAGTAATATGCCGGTATGCAATTATATACTTTTGAATTTACTTTTGAGTTTGAATTTTACAATCTTTAAATACAGGGTGAAACCTAACCTATGTCATCCCTGTTACCCATATATAATAGGTAATAGGTTTGACCATTTCCAACAAATTTGCTAATTACTAGCTAATAGTCATGTTCACAAAAGCACGTTGCACACTTTTAAAGGGTGTTACTTGTAGATATTAATTACATTAAATATAGTAAATAATTGTTTAAATTTACGTAAAAAACGGTAACAGTATTGACATTGCATGATGTCCCCCTCTCAGTCAAGCCTCATAAATTATCAAAAATAGAACATTACAGAGGAGTGAGAAAACTATGTTTGTGTTAAGTGCTGGAAGAGATGAGTTGAGAGATGATGTAACTTCTTAGTAGTAATGTCATTTGAATGTACAATTGTTTTGCAAGGGTTTTTTGATGAGGGTAACAGTGAGACTGTATTTAGAACAGTATGCAAATGTGATTTTTATATCATTTTGCCTTCATTTTGCAAATTAAAGAAACAAGAAGAAAAAAGAAAAATCATAGTGAGGGACAGGCTAAAAACCTTACCCTTGTCAGCATAAATACTATTTAGGTTACTTAAAATAATATTTAATTGACTTTTTTGATGTAATATTGATGAAAGAATACACAGTATTGTTATGTTTTTTTTAAACCGCATATTTATTTGTTGTTATATTATTCTATGTTTGATTATTTCTTGGGAGCGCAAAAGGCACCGATTTTCTGAAATGACCCATATGTACTTACAGTATGAGCTAGGGTGACCATACGTTCTCTTTTTCCAGGACATGTCCTGGTTGAGATTTCTAAATTCACCTAAAATATCTGAGTTTTGGCTTTGTTTTCCTATTGACATGCTCTCTACAGTCCTCATACATTGTATGTATGTCTGTTTACATTGCTTTGACCATTCTCTGTAGATCCCACCTTCTCACACGCCATGATTGGTTGATTATGCACATTGCCAGCACACTATTGGTCAAACTATTTGTCAGTCGTTACCTTCAGCAAGTGTGAAAACTAAGAAAAACAAAGCCAAAACCCATTTTAGGCAATTTAGAAATCCTAACCAATTATGTCATTTTGTCTCTACACTGACCTTTGTTCTGTGTTCTTTACATGAGGACCCAAGTAAACATTATTTCCTGTATTTTTGGGAAGTAGCTGTAGGCCATGGGTGCCTAATCCTGTTCCTGAAAAACTACCTTCCTGCAGAGTTCAGTTCCAACTCTGCTCCAACACACCTGTCTGTGATTAGCAAGTGTTCCTAAAGACCTTAATTTGCTGGTTCAGGTGTGTTTGATTAGGGTTGGAGCAGAAAGGCCTATTTCTTGGAATAGGACTGGGAACCCCTGGTATGTGTTGTTTTGCAGAAGTGCGATTAAGCCAATAAAGTATGTGTTGGAGTGTGTGAGTGTTTGGCTTTATTCAAAATCATTCCTCCACCCCCAGCGGTCAGAGCTTCCCTCTTTTTACCGTAAGTGTCAGAAGACATTCCCTGCACTTCTCACCATCAGCTCTTACTGTCAGCTTCTATTTTTTAATTTTCACTCTTTAGCTGGGAAACAGAGCTCTCTGCTTTACATGTTCACAGTACTTCCTCAGCTGTCTGAGAAATCAAATTTAGATTGCCAGACATTCTTTCTCTAAATTAGTACAACTAGTAGTAGTATTAAAATGTAACATAAATGTGTATATATATATATATATATATATATATATATATATATATATATATATATACGCTTCAGTAGTTTTAGACAGATGAGGTTATTTTTTAAT